>JBBJLR010113565.1:0-21074 GCA_037577145.1 Brachypetersius gabonensis | reverse complement strand
TCACCGATCCTCCCCCATACTTCACAGTGGGCATGAGGTGCTTTTCTGCATACTCATCTTTTGTGTTCCGCCAGACCAGTGTTCCGCCAGTGTTGCCAAAAAACTCTATCTTGGTTTCATCTGACCAAAGCACATGGTCCTTATAATTCACTTGAAGTTGAAGGTTACATTTTTCTACAGTTTTCAGTGTGAGAGTATGCTCCTGCAATAAAAATTGACTTTATTTTAAGGCTTTTAACACATCTTAACCAGGGGTGCAAATAATTATGGAGGGCAGTGTATATTTGATGCCATGCTATGAATAGAGCATGAGACAAATGTCAACTGAATTTTGTTGGGCTGAGATTTGGCATTAATGCGTGATATGCTTCAATACACATTGACTGGATAAAGATTTGCCTGACTCAGGTTGAGTTTGACCTCAGAACTTGAAAATTATATTTAGGTTTGGTCACTGTCAGGATGAACCTGGTGTGGTTCCGTTTGGGTTAGGACTCAAATCCTGATGTAGTTTGGATCAGCCTTCTGTTGCGTTTGAAATGAAAGCTTGATGTTTATTTAGTCGGTTCAAGTTTGGACACAACAAGGTTCAGGTTGGGCTAGGGCTCGAAACGTCATTTGGTTCAGATTAAATTCAGGTTAAATTTCCTCAGGCTTAGACCAAGTCAAGTGTTTATGTGGTTCAGGTCAAGTCTGGTTTTGGCAAAGTTTTGTGAGCTTTAGATTGAGTCGAGCTCAACTTAATGATGTGGTTGGTTGGGACCTATGATAATTCGGGTCAGGTTCAGCTTTGTTAAAGAATTATTTCACACATTCATATTCAGTTCAAATGGTGCCATGGTTAGGCTTGCATACAAGCTTGTTTTTCTCATGAATCATTCATAAAACAGAGAAACAGAGCTGTTCACATCCCACATCACTGTGCTGTGTAATATTTTCATATTGCCTTACCACGAAATATTCTTCCTTCAGCTTCTATCTCCACATCACATCCCACTCTCTCTTTCCACAGCTGCAAAACTGACTCCAAACTGAGTTTTAACTGTTCGTCAGTAGATAGTTTTTCCTCAGTCCCCTTGTCTCCATCTTTCTTTCTCTCCCTCTCCTTTTCTTCCTTGCAGAGCCCCAGAACCCTGGGAACTCCAAAACAGATAGCAGCCTTCTGAATTTGAGCCAAAGATGCTTTGTTCAAACCCGTGATGGTACCAGTGTAGGCAAACTCCAGCACTGCGGACAGTCCCAGATCAGACACCTCTGGACCCAAACTTAAAAACATCTCTGACTCTTTTGCTCCATCCACGTCTTGGAGCATCTGCTTGACAACGGTGCTCACTGCAGCCAGAACTACAGAGTGAGCATGGAGGCTAAAACCACTGCTGGTCCTCAGACTGAGATCAGTAAACAAAGAGCACTGTTTCATTTCATCCAATTTCTGGAAGATCTCCTGTGCATAGACCGGGTGAGAGTATAGCTTCTCTTGATATTCTTTATATTCCTCACTGTCTGTTTCACTATCTTCATCTTCACTGATATAATATTCCTCTTCTTCATCTTCTGAATTTTCCACGTCCAGTATTTGTTTGGAGCATGTTTCTGCCTCATGTTCATCTAGGAGACCACTGAAATTGTCCAACCCATGTATCTCATTACTTCTAGCTTGATCAGCTTCAACATGAGTATCATCACCATATGACAAAAAAGCAGAACTGTCACCTTTGTGGCCATTGCTGCCATCATCATAACCAGCAAAAACAGCATAGTTACTGTTATTGTCATCATTATAGGATGAAGAAATAAAACTGTCATCATCATCATCATCATTATCATTATCATCTTCGTCCTCCTCATCATCATCATTATCATCTTCATCCTCATCCTCATCATCACTGCTGAGATGAAGTGGTGCAACATTTTCTTTTTCACTCTTTTCAGTTTGCTGCTCACTTCTCTGCAATTGTTCTGGATGTTTCTCCACAATCGCATTGTCTTCCTCAGAGCTCTTACCCTCTTCTGTGTCAGTCAAGTCACTCCAGAGTCTTTCATCATCACTCACATCCTTTCCATTTTCTGTTTCTCTTTGAATTCTTTTATTGTCCCCTTGCTCCATTCTCCAGGAGGCTGACAAGTTCATTAAAGAATACAGGTTACAGGAAGCCACAGTCTTCACCTCATTTTTTCAGGATATTGTTTCTCCTTTCTCCTTTTTCTCCTTTAACTGTGGAATATAAATTCTGTGCAATCAAGGTCAAAACCAGCTGCTCAGAGTCATCCCAAACCTCACTGCTTTGTATTTGGTCTTCCTTACACTGCAGCCATCTGGCTGATATGGACTCCTCCTTCCCCTCAGCCTCACTCCTCTCAAGTGCACCCAACAGGATGCTATATTTACCACTTTCATAAACATAATATCTAAGAGAAATCTATATCCCATAATAAAGAAAAATGGTATTTAAAAAAAATTATTACTATTTCACTCTCAGTGTTACAACGAAGATGTGTGGGTTCACAGGTGGGTTTGGATTGTAAATAAAAATGCTTAGATTTGCATTGTAGACATTGCAATTTACCTTCTATTGTAGTTACATTCCTTTACAATGTGCCATTCCCAATTACATCATTTCCTTTTCAACCACCGAATTACACAATAAATGATGGAATTCCCCTTCAAGTCATTTGAAGAACTGTTGATCTAGTGATGCACTTGATTTAGGCCCCAATCCTTTATTGTTTATTGTTTTGCTAAAGCAGATATTTTATTCCACTCATTATTAGTGAATGTCTAGGCTATAGTGGGATGACAAATGCATTTGTTATTATTGAGTAGTCTTAAGCTTCCCACTACAATCTACTGACCACTGCTTCTCTCTCTGGACGTGGTTTCTTATGTTCTTCAACTGTTTTGAGGACTGCACTTTTTTTAGTGTTATTTACTGTTCTGCAGAAGTAAATGTTTTTCTCCTCTTAACCATATGTATATAAGAGAGTCTGGAGAGCAGGCTAAGGGAGCATGTGACAGACCTCGGTGTTAGATTCTTACTGAGTCAGGAGGAATCAAGTTGCTCCTCCACATCCAGACAGCCGTATCTGGGTCAAGCGGCAGAAGAGGTACAGTAGGCATCAACAGGCAGTTGGCAAACTTCCAACTGCAATATAAACTGAAATAAAAGCTTCCTGCGCCCATGAAAATGAAATAATTTACTGGAGCATATTAAAGTAACAACAGACATATGGATTCATGTACGTTTTAAGATCATATACAACAGAACTGTTAAAAGAGATGTAAAGGGAATATTATTTCAGTCAACTGTAAAATATTTCTCATTACTTAATGAGACATAATGCATTCATGTGAAGTGAAAATTGTCACGGATAGCGAAAACCCACCTACCCAGCATGTCACGGAGAACGTCGGAAATGAGTTGTTGGAAGGCTGAGGGGCTATTACACAATGACCAACGTCTCGTAGTGACCGGTGGGGGTTATGAAGGCCATCTTCCAAGCGTCTCCCTCTCTGATGCGGAAATGTTTCATTTATATAGGTTATAGGCACTTCGTAGGTCGAGCTTGGTGAATACTTTAGCACCAGAGAGAGAGTCCAGGGCGGTGTTGATGAGCGGGAGTGGATGACAGTTCTTGATGGTGATGTTGTTAAGCCCCCGATAGTCGACGCACGGGCGAAGATCCCCGTCTTTTTTCCCTCCAGGCGACGTGGAGGGACGGATGGTGCCATTTTGGAGTCCCTCAGCGATGTAGTCGCCCATCGCCTGCTGTTCATCCTTCAAGATGGAATAGAGGTGGCCGCGGGGTGGTACCGATCCCAGCAGGAGGTTGATGGCGATATTGCACGGTCGATGAGGTGGGAGTTTGACAGCTTCTTTCTTGCTGAATACTCCTGCTAGGTCTCGGTACGGGGCGGGAATGTTCTCCACATCGACGTCGAGGGCCTCGGACTCCCCTGAGCACGTGCCAGCCGGCGCCGGTATGCAAACGGAGCTGCAGGTTGGACCCCATTGTATGATCTTGTGCCGGGACCAGGAGATGAAGGGGTCGTTTTGCATCAGCCAGGGAAGCCCCAAGAGGAGAGGAGGTGAGGTGAGTGATGAGGAAGGAGATGGACTCCACATGGGTGTCGAGGGACATCTGGAGAGGTGGAGTGCGATGGATGATGGGGCTGTTGGCTAGGGGTCGACCGTCAACGGCTGTTATATTGACCGGCTGGGATAACACTTCAAAGTTGAGACCCGACTGGGAGGCATAAGCATGATCAATTAAGTTTCCTGCGGCCCCTGAATCAACAAGAGCGGAGGTTCTGATCTGTTTGTGTCCCAGTTGAAGACCCACCTGAACGACAAGCCGGTCAGCGGTTAACTGGATGGTAGAAGTCGTCAGTGGGCTAAGTGAAGTCCTCCCTCTACTTACTTGGCCTGCCCGTTTCCTAGCCGGAGAGGACAGATGATGCGGTGGTGATCAGGAGACACGCAGTATGCGCACAGGTTTTCTCTGAAGTGCTCTGAAGGGTAGCGATCCGCCTGGAACTCAAAAAGCAGATCTAGAGCAGTTAGGATAACCTTGCACTTCCCGTCCTTGCTGTTCCATTTTTCCGGGAGAGCAATCTTGGGAAGAGGAGGCATAACACCGGGAGGTGGAGAAGTGGCTGGTGGCTCGGTTGTGGCTGGACCCGCAGACAGCTAGTCCAGGGCCTGTCGTATGGTGGCGACCTCCGTGCGTAGACCGTTGGTTTCGGCACGAAGAGCAACCAACTCATGCTTCAGCTGCCCTATCTCAGCCATCTGACGAGTGACCAATTCACACAGCTTATTCTTCTTCTCTGGAGTCCAGGACACAGTCATTCTGTCACAGATAGGGGCAGAATATATAGTGAACGGAGCCCACAGTGTTGCGTGGTGGAAGAGCTCGGACGTGACAAACATGAGAGAGTGGGTAAGCCACACTATTTGCTCTGAGAACGCTCAGTGAGGAGTTAGAGACCACACCAAGATGGCTGGCGTTCTGAACACACACACAGACAGTATATACAGACCAGTCCTTGGATCCACCTCCGGACAACACTCCACCAGAAAAGCAGTATGTGCCTGCTACAGTGAGAAAGGAGATCCTGCAGTGGGCTCACTCTTCTGCTATGGCTGGACACCTGGGCACTAAACGCACTCCTGGGCGACCTATCTTGTCTGGGTTGAGCTCTCCCACAACTTCCTCACCTTCTCTGCCAACGGACCCAGTCCTTTCAAGGTTTGTAACGGCTACAAGCCTCGGGTGTTCGAACACCAAGACCCTGAGGTTGACATGCCATCTGCCCAACAGTTGGTCCACTGGAGCCGATGACTACCTCTCCACTTAGCACATCAACCTCCACACAGAATCCCAGAAACTCTCACCATGCTTGATCATGCATCGCATCAACCCTGTCACCTTCAGGCTCCAGCTGCCTGCCTCACTCAGGATCCACCCCGTGATCCACAGGTCTCACCTCAATCCTTTTTTTCCCCCCTTTGTCTCCCATGCTCCGGCCTCCCACTTCACCTCGAATCATCTTCTGTGGTCCAGTTTACACCGTTGAGCAGATCCTGGAATTGAGATGCCGCAGCCGGTACCTCATTGGCACCCAGTACCTAATTGAATGGGAGGGCTAAGGTCCTGGGTCTCTCATC
The DNA here is from genome assembly GCA_037577145.1 of Brachypetersius gabonensis. Lineage (NCBI taxonomy): Eukaryota > Metazoa > Chordata > Actinopteri > Characiformes > Alestidae > Brachypetersius > Brachypetersius gabonensis. The sequence goes on along the minus strand of JBBJLR010113565.1, from coordinate 15,405 downwards.
CAGGACTAGCGCCTTTGGGTGTCCTCCCAACCGGGTCCGTCTGGTACTGTCAAGCACACCAGAGCATGTGACGTCATTCGGCACCGGAAGTGACTCACACCAAGGTATATAAACAGCAACCTGGTAGGTGTCTGCACACAGGCATGTCACTCCTCAACTCAACGATGGTACCGTGAGTGCTCCTGGCGCTCTCAAGCCCTCTTATATACCTTCTGTGTGTGTTTATGAGAACGTGGATTCCTTGGTGGGAATCTCTTCTCCTTTTGGAGAGTTCTCATAGTAAAACTGCGTGGTTTATCATGCTTCTCCGTGTTTGGGCTCTTTCACCACACCACATTTGGGCATACACCAGTCATTTGTGTCTTTCTCTGTGACAATTCAGAACATAAAATTACAGTCTACTAGCAGTAGAACATTCTGTGTAGGCTTAACAGTTCTAAGTCTGATTACTGTCTGGAAATGTGAAATGTGTTTGCTGATGAACTGCCCCTTGTGGGAAACCTGTGTCTGAGACCCCTGGGCATGCTACACTTTATGGACAAAAGTATTGTAACGCCTGACCATTACACCAACAGGGATTTTAACGAAAGTGTAAGTGAAAGTGAAAAGTTAATTGATCATTCTGTCATATGTGAAAACACCACAGCACACAGTGTGAACAGCATGAAACTCATCCTCTGCATTTATCTCATTCACCAATTGAAGCAGTGGAAAGCCAGGAAGACGGCACCCGGGGAGCAGTGTGTCGGGACGGTACTTTGCTCAATGGTACCTCAGAGGTGATGAAATTGCATTCAAATATATAGACAACAATATGGTGTTGGCCCCCTCTTTGCTGCTAGAACAGTTTCTTCCACTCTTCTCGGAAGGCATCTCAAGTTTTTGTTGTGTTTCTGTGGGAATTTGTGGAGCATTTATGAAGTCATTCACTGATGTTGAACAAGAAGGCCTGGCTTGCAGTCTCCATTCCAGTTCATCCCAAAGGTGTTGGATGGGGTTGAGGTAAGGGCTCTGTGTGGGACAGTCAAGTTCTTCCAACACCAAACTCATCCAACCATGTCTGTATGGTTAATTTGGTCATCCAACCATGGAGCTTAATTTGTGCACTGGGGGACATTCACGCTGTAATAGAAAATGTTCTTCTGCAAACTCTGTCCACAAAGTTAAAAGCATGGCATTGTCCAAAATGTCTTGGTGTGTGGAAGCATAAAGATTTGCCCTTCACTGGAAATAAAGGGACTAGCCCAAACCATGAAAAACAGATTTGTCCCAATACTTTTGTCCAGATAGTGTATATCAAATAGGTTAATATCATTTGTCATGAAAGGTTTATGTAGACATCATGTAGCTCTATGGATAGTGTCCATGTATTGTATATTATCTCTATAACACTCACACACACACTCAAAAGCAGCATCAATGTTTTGTCCTCAGAATCTTAGCTGATTCAATACAGAGGGCTACTGTATCTCTTTGGAGGTTCTGTCTCTATATTTGAACAAACTGACTACACCAGACAACAGATGGAATACCCACAGTGCTTTAAGTGGTACAAACACGTGGAGCGAATGTGACAGCCAGCCTTGGACTGGAAACCAACTTGAAGTGCCAAAAGGCTATTTGGGGAGAGAAGTGGAGAGGGGGACTGGATCTCTCTATTTCTCTCTGGCAGGAAATACTAGTATTAAAGTGTCAGCTGTGTTGCATAGTTAAGATCAGCATTTTGTTTCGTGAACTTGTGTTATTTAGATGGTAAAAACATTTACATATTATTGCTGCCATCCCAGAACTTTGTAACCCCCCTTTTCCATGAATATCATGTATTAAACATTTCTTGGTAAATTCCTCATTAGAAATGGTATAAAATCATGTTACTTTTTTTCTATAGGTTTGTTACGTATAACGTAATACGTTTAGTCATGATTCCATAATCAAACCTCGTTTCATCACTTAGAATTAAACAGACTGTTTTTGTTACTGCAGTTGTTCTGTTCTGATTTGCTGCCTTCAGTGGTGCTTCTTTCAGAAAACAGTCCAGTCTGAAATACTTCTCATGATTTAGTGGGACAAAAGTTGGGACGCACAACGTTTTTCATGGTTTGGACTAGGCCCCTTACTTCCAGTGAAGTTCAATCTTAATGATTCAGCATATCAAGACATTTTGACAAACTTCCAACACAGTTTGTTGTACTTCCGACACAGTTTGGGGAAGAACCTTTTTTATTCCAGCATGATTGTGCTCCAGTTATAAAGATATAGTTGGATGAATTTCCTGTGGAAGAACTTGACTGAGCCAGTTCTGCTCATCCAACATCATTGCCTGAGCTCATAAATGCTCTAAAGGATGAATGGGCACAAATTCCCACAGAAACTCCAAAATCCTGTGGAAAGGCTTCCAAGAAGAGTGGAAGCTGTTCTAGCTGCAAATGAGGGACCAACTCCAAATTAATTTGTTGACTGATGAACCAGCTGCAGGGTTCTCAGCTGGGAGCCATCCTTCACTGGTGTTTTGCCGCTTTCATCACCAGAACACCTCAGGATGGAGAGACAGTGGTCAGGGATGTCTCTGCCACCCCCAGCAGCTGGTACTTGTAGAGGAATACTAAGTGGCATCTTGCTTGCCCCAGTTCTTGTCTCTCCTTCACAGCCACAGACAAAAACTTCCATTCACTGCTTCTTCAGCAAGTTGTTTTAGGATTGTTTTGGCTTTTCTTGCTGTGAAGCCTATATCCTTCAGGAAGCGAAGGGTTGAGCAGCCTGCAAAGCCATGGCAGCTGACCTCTACAGGGTAGGTTGTTGCTCTGCAGCCTCTCTCCTGGCACTCTTCCACAAGGTCAGCATCATTTTCCTCTCGTGTGCCTCCTTAATGCCCTGCACTAAGGAACTGTCATGGTCGGGCATCCCTTTTGTCCATGAAGTGTTTTTGCTGAGTAATTTCTAAATGGACCTTATGGAGTGGTTGCCACGGGCTGTTTTGACATACTATGTCAAACTCTTTTATATTACTAAAGTCAACAAAAAATCAGTTCTTCATGATGTCAGTTTTTTTAAATGCATCAAAAACATTTTTACTTTCATGAAAATGCATCCTTTTTGGGAGAGTTTTGCTACAGCAATGTGTATGTGACTCTACCTTTGGCATTACGCATTGATTATTACATAGATCACAATTGGTTTTAGAAAAGGTTCAAGAACATTCGTCATTGTCCTACCATGGTGGAAGCCATTTCCAAACTGTGTCCTGGGAAGTCTAGCAAACCTAGAGAAGATGAACAATAATTGCTCCATGCAAAACAGACATTTATACTATCAATTGAAATGAGCTTCTGGAAATTGAACCAGAAACTCAGCATGGATCAGTCCTTCTATTAAGAGCTATTTGTAATTCATTTCCGTTGGTCTCATACCTCTTCCTCTTTTTCAGTGATTATTACCCTGTTGTGTTTGATAAGTGGCACCAGAACACTTGTGTTACAATAAATAGGTCTCTTCCCAGCCTGTAAGTCAAACATGTGTACACCTCACCAAACAAAGCCTGAAGTGGTGGATAGTAGAGGTCAAAAATGGTTCTTTGCTGTAGATTAAGGCTGCCCAAAGTTCCCCTAATCAACTAATGAGACAACATGCATATTTTAGTTGCATGCATACCTTAGTGAAAATAAGTTCTATGCAGGGTATGCACTTACATCATCATAAAACACAATTAAAACATTATTTATTTTAAGTTTAAATTAATGTTTTTGTGCATTTTATTTTTTATTGTCAGTTTTTAAGTGTTTTAATAACAATGTTAACTACCTATGTGCATGTAATCCTACTGAAACTTTTCGTTGAAGGCCGCCTGTGTGGATATCAAGTATCACTGGGTCCCCTCCCAACACACTTGACTCCACAACATTACTCACCTCCGCCTCAACCCATTCGATACCCCTACTCGTCCACTCCCAACCCACTTGCCTTCCCTCCACCTGCTTACTCCCCCAACTAATCTACTCCAGAATAAATCATATCCTGAAACACTGAATAAAACCTATTCAACTACCTTCAGGTACCTGATTTAATCTTCTATCTTTAAACAGTATTCTTGTGAATTTTATATAAAATGTAAAATAATTTATTATTAAATATCAAAATGACAAATACACAATTATTAATATTACAAATTATTTTGGGTGGTAATGTCATTCAGATAAATGGGTCCATTGAGAAGTGTCCAGAAAAAAAAACAAAAAAACATTCCGACACACACTGACAAACTATAGTTTTTAATTCTGTTAAAGTCTGGACCCAAAAATTCTTCACAAATACACAGCAGACATTCGTTTTAAAGCTTTATAGGGGAAGGAGAGGAAACGATGGCCTGCAGTTAAAACTGCAGAAAGGAAAATAACAGAACTACACATACCACTGAATAAGAATGGCTAATCAAACATCAGGGTTTTTACACACTGAAGTACTGTCCATTTAAAAGAATGTGAGGGGAAAAAACAAATTTGTCAACTTAAACATTATTACTAGGCTCGAACACTTCCCAGTTTCAGTATTGTAATCGTCTGAGAGCTGTATGGCATGTTAAGAGAAAATCCACTCTTTAAAAAAGTGGCAAAAAGGGTTCTTTGGACTCAAGGAAGAAGAACCTTCTAATGGAGAAATGTTTTTGTAAGAACCTATTAAAGCTTAAGAACTTCATACATAATGTACAGTTTTTATTAAGCTAAATAACCAAACAACCGTTTTACTTTTAAAGTCCCAGGGAACACAGTGGGAAATATTAGTGTGATACTAAAACTGAATGTTATACAGTAGTTAACACGGTTTAGACGTTCAAAAATCACTGCAGCAGAGCTAAATACATCAACATGAGCAGATGGAAATGAGTGAAACAACATCTATGTATCATTACTGTCCAAACAAATCCATGTATGTCCATCGTTTTCACTGTTAAAAAATGTGAGAACATACATTTCGCTGTATGCTTTTACAGTATTGGTCTTATTCTCTCTGGGTGGGTAGTACGGCTCTCTCTATTACCTCCTATCACTCAAACCAGCCACCCGTTACAGAACTGGTGGTTAGTGTTCTCCTCCAAGCGTGTTGATCTGTCATATCACACAGTGATATCATTAGAAAAGATGTGATGATGCTTCATGTGACTCATTTGGAAGCACATGCTGGCCTTCACCCTAGCAATGTATGGGACAATCATGGGACTTGGGAAGTCCTAGGCAGTGGATGGATTTGGACATATTAAAATTGGCCCATGATAAATTTTTTTGGCGATGCCTACATTTTTGGAGATGCTTGGACAGCAATAATATGCAGAATACTCTGTGGTGTTGATAGGAACTAGATTAAAATTAGAACAAAAGTATGTTTTTTAGGTTTCCTGGGGCTTTAAGAGTCTACCACAGCGTTACAGACATGCATTAAAGAAAGAAAAGAAAGAAGTGGAGATAACAGATTCCTTCACAAACGCACTAGAAAAACTATTGCCTGTACATTGCATAGTTCAACACACCATCCATGTGGCTGCGATGCTTTGGCCCACCAGTTTCTCTTCCATAGGCATGCATCCATGCACACAAACACAAACTGTGTAAGCGGTATGGGAGATGAGTTCATATTTACAGGTGAGGTTAAAGGGAGTGTTTGGAAAAAAACTCAAATGAACCCTTAAGCAGTCTCTCGTATTGCTGGTGATCACGCCTCGACGCGGCAGGCTATGATTTCATCAGAGATGAGGACTTGAGTCGTGCTGGAGTCATATGTTGACCCTCAGAGTTGCTTTAAAGTGACTTACAACTCAACTCAGGAAAAACGAGTCACACAGTGTGCATAATGCCTCAGTTCTATCCCTCAGACCAAAGCTTCTTCTGTAATGAGTGTTGGGCCTGATAGGTTGGTAGTTAGGGGTTATATTTGCACATACAATGCAATGTCAGTAGCTAACAATGATAACAAACCAAAGTTCTCACAAAAGACTCAAGACTGGACTGAGATTTTCCTGAAATCACTTGTGAACATCTCTGGTTTTAACACTCTGGTTTTTGTATAGAAATTCCTACAAAAATGTAATACAAAGGTCATGAAAATAATACATCTTACTATTTATGACATCAATAACTGCTGTTCTAACTGTAATCATAGGTATTGGATGCAAATACTTTTATTCGTTCGGGTGGGAAAACTGATTTAAACAACACATGAATTGTACAGAACTGACAGCATTTGCATCATTTTACCAGAATTTTACTTTCAAGTATGACATCTTGCTCCTCAGCCTGTTAAAATTATTCTCACTCATGGGGTAAGCTATCGCTGGTGGCGTGTCTGATACTCCAGGATTGGTCTTGACCCGATACAAGCCAAAATCGCTGGATCGGATATCAGAAAATACCTGAAATCTTCACTAAAGTTTGAGCAACATGCTGTAAAGACAAATGTACAGATGAGCAGCAAGGCTGAGTCTCGAATGGCTCCCTTCTCCCTACATCATGCTCTATGTAGGAATTAAAATAAAAAGTCCCACATCCAAATAGTGTATAGTATGTCAAACAAACAGCCACTAGAGAATCAGCCCCTTATGGAGAATTCCATAATGGACTAACTGTGCACACACTTGAGTTTTATAACTGGCATAGCACTCTATAGAGGAAGCAGAGAGCCATTTCAAACAAAGAATTATTAAAAACGTATTTATTTTATGGGATTCGTATCAACAGATACTCAAGGGTGCCTTATCAGTATCAGTACCGATCCAAACCTGATAAATTGTAGCCAAGATGCTTTGGTTCCTTTGTCAAAGTTTTGTCTTTGTCAAATATGATTTGTGCCCCACACCCCTCTAAACAAACAATCCTTAGCTTCTATGGGTCAAATCATAATTATTTATCAAATGTAACAAAACATACCATGAAGCAAAAAACAACAATATCATTTTCTTAGTCATATTTGCTGTAAAGGAAATATGTAGACGTTCTTAAGAGCTTACGTTAGTAATATGACTAATATCCACTAACACAAATGAGTCAATGACATCTTGGTGACCATTTGGGTGGCCTGTAAAACAGAACACTTTAGTTCCAAGATTTTTAGTGCAATATCTCCTAATAACACTGAACACACTTAATACCATACGTACATACTGACAAAAAAAAAAAAGAAAAATCATTACATAAGGGTTGAAGTGGGTGTCAGGTATTAGTATGTGGGAGAAGGAATGAGAAGAACACAATAATGATAGATACAGAGACAGGGAGAAGGATGAGTAGAAAGAAAAGAGGGAATGAGAGAGAGAAAGGCCAAGCCTTCAGCAGCCATTTTCCTCTTTGGGGCTCGGTGTCGGAGGCAGCCAGGGTTTTCACCGCATTACAGCGACAAATCACCAGCGGCCTTACCTGAGAAACGCTCTCCTGTGGGAGCAAGGAGAAGTGAGAGAGAGAAAAAGAAGAAGAAGGCATTACAGCTGATGCTGTAGATTTGCTGTTTCAATTAGCAATTTGTATAATGTAATTCTTTGTGTGGTGAGGGGGAGTCAAAGCCCACTGTAAACCATCTGTCCAAAAATTAACTGTTGTTCTTAATGGGATAACTGGCACGTTTCTGCACTTGAGTGTAAATAATATTCAGAAAATGGTTCTGTGTTAGGTCTGGGTTGAGCATTTCTAATGGGCACTTCTCGATAAAGAGCATGTCAAGTACAAACTTCCATTCTTTGGAAGCAAGTTTAGCCTGGAATCCCAACTGTGGGAGGATGCAGTAACATGTGGGACAGCAGCGTTCTTGGCTCATCACGGCCTGGCTTGATAGATAATTATTCTTTGTTTAAGTTATAGTGGAATGGGTCCGGTGGTGGTTGCTTATGTGATAGTTCCTCTGCTGCCATTGCCACTATTTTTCACACAGCTGGATTTTTGGAGATGGCCTCTGGCAGTGAACACCTTCTCTGGGTCTTGATGAAAGAGCAAATCAGTCTTTGCTAAATCAATTGTGTTTGAGCTGAGCACCTCTAGTATAGGTCTGTTGTGTGTCCGATGGGGACTCAGCCTCAGGCTCCAGCGGTGGGTCCGGTGACTCCGCCCTCCATCATCCTCACTCTCTGTTGTGTCCTGCCGTGTGATTCGCTGGCGCTTTCGCTTGCGAGAGCTGATTCGCTGAAGAGAGCCCACAACCTGCAATCTGGAGATATACAACATACTCTCTGCCATAGGTTGGCATGACATTGTATGTGTCACAAATAGTCTTGATAATACCAGTTGAGTATGATTTACATACATATATCAGTATATATAAATATATATAAATAAATAAATCATTATTACAGAGCACCTTTTGTTATTGTTAAGTAGCATAGGCTACATAAATGTGGTCTATGCTGAAGACAGGTTGCAAGGTGATCTGCTATTTAGATGAACAGCTACTCAGATTACTTTTACACCTATAGATTCTTTAATGAGATAAGCACTAATAGAAATGATCCAAAATTACCTAGGAAAAAGGTCTTTGTACTGCCGCTGATGATTTTCACACCACTTCCCCTGACAAATACACTATCCACCGATAACCAGTTGACAAATTTTATAACCCCTACCACCTTTCCAGCCAAACTGATGCCTATGTCTGCACTCATTGGCCATTTTATCAAAAACACCTACCATACAGGTGCACTTTGGATTTACATTCACTGAGTGGAGGTCATCTGTCACTGCATCAATGGAAAGCGATCGTCACAGCATAACCACTGAGAAGACATTATCTGAATGATAAACAATAACACTGACATGGTAGTGACACGGTAGTGTGTGTAGCATGTGTGTAAGTGTATCAGACACAGCATTGCTGCTAGAGGCATCCACCTTTTGCTTCAACCCAATTTGAAACATTTGGAGAAACAAGGATTGTGTAAATCACTTGAAGCTCTGGCCTGAAGACAACTGTTAGCTTTTATATCTGCAAATAATATCTGCTCAGTGGTGGTCCTATAAGCCATTTTCTATTGATGAACAGGGTACAGGGGGTAAATTGTGCAGAAACAGTTGGGATACTGACAGTAAAGCTACATCAAGCTTGTATAGTAGGTGTTTGTGATATAACTCTTATATAGGTTTAGGTATAAATTATATAACTGTAATTATCTATAAACACAAGGCGCTTTACTGGAACTGAAACATCAAATGAAGAATCTGGGCCTCCAATGAGCAGAAATGAAACTGCATTAGTCAGTTACCTGCTGTCCGTATCCTCTATGTCTGCATCTGCATCACTCTCTCCTTGAGGATCAGACTGCACACATTCCTCCTGCAACATGAGTCATAGTCATTAACACACACACACACACACTTTCTTCACTCTATTTTTCTTACCCACACACATCACGCTTTCTCATAAACACACATCTACCTACCTCTGTACCATAACCCTCTGAGTATCTGGTGACTATTGCCCTGTTTTTGCCACAATCGCTGCACTTTAGACTGCTCTCCTGCAGCAAATAGAAATGAGGAGGGAGGGAAGGAGGCTGCCATTAGAAACTCATCCAATACAATAAAAAGCAAGTTCAAGTTTGAGTTCATGTACATAGCACATAATCACACAAACAAATAAAATAATTGAAGAAATAAAAAAAGAAACTGTGCAATAGAAGTGCAAATGTTCAAAAGAGGGCGGAGGAGAACAGTTTTTATCACCCCATCCATACACAAGCAGTATAGCAGATATTAAGAGATACAACCAGTTATTCCGAGATTAACAGACACAACCAGTATACCAGATATTAAGGTCCCACAAGTGTATTGGAAACAAAAATCAGTTTTCAATTTTTCAATAGCGCTTTTTACAATCAAGTTTTCACAAAGCTGCTTTACAGAGTCCAGGTCTGAGCCCCTAGTGCGCAAGCCAAAGGCGATAGAGTGGAGGAAAAGCTAGAGGAAAAAACCTCTGGAAAAACCCAAGACTCAAAGGAGGAACCCATGCTCCTCTGATCGACCCGAAAGAAAAGTCTCCATTGAGATAACTGACAAAACAAAGCCTTCATGAATGAACATATCAACAGATGGCCATCTACGGCTAACAGAGTTAGTAAGAGTAGCGCTAGTCCATAACAACAGGAAAAGGAACAACGATCACTACAGGAGCTTTCAACAACAATAGCCCTTGGATATGTGAAGTCATTAGCAGAATGACTTCACTTCAACCTCCAAGTGTTCACTTGTTACATATATATCCCACCCCTTGACAGGTGCCATTGTAACAAGGTAATCAATGTTATTCACTTCACCTCTAAGTGGTTTTACTGTCATGGATGTTCAGTTCACCATTGACGAGTGATTAACGTCAGTCAGAGAACACTATTTAATAGGGATGTAACGGTACACAGATGTCACGGTTCGGTACGTACCTCGATTTTGGGGTCACAGTTCGGTACGGTTCGCGATACAGCAAAGTTAAGCAACAACAAGTTCTAAAGAATGAGGCTTGGTTTGTTTTTGTTTATTTTAAATAAACAGCAGTGTATTAACCAGCAAACACACACTCGCTCATATTCTCATGTATGTGTAAGGCAGCAGAAGTGTTACGCCAGTAGGTGGCACTATTGCACCATACAACGACTCAGGTTTATGATTTACTTGCGCTTTTTGGTCCCTCTGTGATTTCATATTACTTCAATCACGTCTTCTCCGTCGTACCGTGTATTCTTCGAAAGACATCATGTACCGAACCGTGACTCATGTACCGCGACGGTTTGGTACGAATACATGTACCGTTACAGCTCTACTATTTAACTAATGCAATTTGAGCATACAATTAAAACTTAAACTATAAACCTTCTAAAATTATATTAGCTTTTATTGGCTATATCAACATGAGTCAAAAATCAGAGTCCTTACCTAGGACTACATTGCAAAACTGTACTGCGTTAAATTTGTTTGATGGAAACATGAGCATCATTTCTCCATCAGGATTACGATATTAACACAAATGTCTTTCATTTCATTTAAAGGACCATTCTGGCCTAAAACTAGCACTTAATGTTTCATTATGTCATGTAGTGAAGCACTGCATCCCTTATCATATATTACACATGCTACAACCACTGGGAACGCCCCCACGGCAAAACCGAAATCACCTGATATACCATTGATGCAGAAGCAAGTAACAGACATTCTATTTAAATTCCTAGAAGCAACAGCTCTAAGGCTTGCTCCTGCATCTGCCAGCTAGGGGGAAGCATAATAAATATAACATTTTATACGTTTCTGCCATCTTCAAAATGTATCACCAGAAAGAGGTTTAGTCTAAGTCTTAAGTCTTTCAACTTTTAGCCTGGAAAGACTCACTCACCAGACTGCTTCAGGTGAGAAGTCATGTTTATAATGTAATGATGGATATCATATTTTTAGTTAAGTACATTTTGTGTAGCCCTATGTTTTCCCCAGTGTACAAAAAAGAAGAGTCAGCCTCAAATACCATACTGTTTCTTTTCCACTCTACCACTGATTCGACTCACAAATGCATCTGTAAAAAATAGGAAAATGTATGTTTTGCAGAACTGACATTTGTTTCTAGTCCGTTTTAAAGTGAATCCTGTGACTTTGGCAGGTGTGTGGGCTCACAGTTTCTGCTTGGCAAAAAAAAGAGAAAAGATTCTGACAATGTTCCATCAGATCTGCTTTTATACAGCCATTACGTTGTACTAATATACTGGAATGATCCATGTCAATTTCACAGTGTAATGCAATGTATGTAATGTATAATATACTCTATATTCAGAGTAAGGCTGTATATTACAAATTCAACACTACTTAATGTAAGAAAGCTTGGTAAAACGAAAGGAATAAATTGTGTCTGTCATAAGACTTGAACTGCATGGTCCTGTATGTAATTTAAAGCTAATATTTACTATATATTATATTAAATATGCAATATTCAGAATAGCATAGAGCTATGTGGATTAGTACAGAATGGTACTGACCTCAAAATTGTTTTTTATGGTAACATGGTTTAGCAGTTATGTGGTTGCTTTTGAGGTGTTGGATGGTGTTTATGGTTATAAGTAGGAGGTGCAATAGGAGAAACACTCACCGTTTGCGAATGCTGTTTGCAGTAGGGTCCCTTCTCACACAAACACACACCATCCACCTTCCTGTACTCCATGCCTGCGTCATCCTACAGAGAAAAAGAAAAAAGCCCATTTCCAGACAGGTTACTGTAACTGTAAATGAATCTGTGCATTTTCAATATTGAGGAACACACACATTGCTCTCTCGCTCTCACTTACACGCCCACACGCGTCCACACACACCTCTGTACCTCGCAGTCATTGTCTGAGTTCTCCGAGAACGGGCTGTGTGAGTCTCTCCGCCGCACCACCTTCATCTTCTGCATTCCTCACTCCAGCATAGACCTTTATGTGGTTCAAACAGGCAAAAGGGTTACTCTTTTAAACAACGTGCTGTTCAAGGTTTCATAGGTGCTCCTGATATGAAAGCTGAGCTTTAGTGCCAAGCACTAGACCGTTTTCTCAGGCTGGACAAAATGTGTAACTTGAATAGACCTCTATGATAAATAACATTGATAATACAGATATTTTGACAGGATTCCTTATCATTTTTTCTTTATCTTTTCTATCCTTCCTACACTCCTTCCTACACTTAATGCACCCAAAACAGCTGTCATGCATTTTAAAAGTGATATACGTAATTAAGCTGAGAGTCTGCCTGGTATCATGCCTTATTCAAAAATCAGTCTAGGCTTAAACTTCACTGGCAATGGGTGGAGCTGAACTGCAGTAGACTGAATACTAAAACTGCATTGTAAAGACTATATATCAGTATTGCAATATTATAATGCTGCATAATGATGTCTTTCAACGTATTAACAAGCACATCATAACTTTTCTGGAATTAAAAAAGCTTTAGATACGCAAAAATTGTTTCACTCCTTCCATCCATACAGTCCAAGCTACAAAAAACACCCCACAAAACCCACATATTTCCATATACAGTAAACCCCAACTTAAACGTGGATCAACAGTCCATCGTGGAGAACCAAACTAATAATTGTTCGCTGAAGCCCCTGCACTAACACAGAAACTACAGCTGTCCTCCACTTTTTTGGTTTTGGACAATTTTTTTTTAACACAACCGAAACAGTGATGACGCAATCAACAACCGCAAGCCAGTCAACGTGTCTGCCGTGTGGGCGCATTTCGATGTATCTAAAAAGGACACGTGGAAAGTCGTTTGTAAAGCGCTCATTGCCGAAATTTCTAGAGGGGGTTGTGTCCACAAAAACGTTCTCAACTTCGAGATTTATTTATCATATAAAATCAAAACATCCTGATCAAGCCCAGAAGAAGCAAGATCCTTCAAGCACACCCACTCTGTGTTTCTGAAAAGGCAAGAAAGTTTTCCAGTGATTACAGTTAAAATGATGGCTATGCCAGCCTTTGTTTTAATACACAATTTTGTTATAGACCTACAGAGAATGTTGTTAAATTTTCCAAAAGTGTTAAGAAAAGCACTTGTTCTGAATGCACTTCGTTCAGAATATTAAAATGCACTTGAATGCACTTGTTTTATGAGAGAAGATATTTAATTGTATAATGTTTCAGCTATCGTGCTTTTAGGTTATTCATGAGTAGGGCCAAGAAAAATATTTTATTTTAAATTTTGTTTTATATTGTGCATTGTCTGAATGCTAAATAAATATTTTCATAGTTTTGTATCAGTTTTGATTAATTTTTTTAATAATTTAATAATAATAATAATCATAATAATAATCATAATAATAATTTCTTTCAGTGTTTCGGTTTCAGTTTTTGGCCAAGTGTTTCCTTATTTTCAGTTGCATTTCCGGTACATCCCTTAGCTGCTTATACCAAAGAAAACTGAAACGGTAAGGTAGTTTCAGACCACTCTTATATGCGATACATTATTGTAGGTTACTACAGGAATATTGTACAAATATGATTCCGAAATACACTAGATGGACAAATATATTGGGACACTTGACCATTTCACCAACAGAGAAATGAATGATACTGCATTCAAATACAAAGACTTCAATATGGAGTTGGTCCTCCCTTTGAAGCTATAATAGCTTCCACTTTTCTTCAAAGTCTCCTGTGAGTTTTGGTGGGAATTTATGCCTATTCATTCTGTAGAGCATTTATGAGGTCAGGCACTGATCTTGTTCGAGAGGGCCTGGTTCACAATGTCCGTTCCGATTCATCCCAAAGGTGTAGGATGAGGTTGAGGTCAGGGCTCTGTGCAGGACACTTAAATTCCTTCACACCAAAGTCATCCAACTATGTTTTTATGGTCCCTACTTGGTGTCCTAGGGCACAGTCATGCTGGAATAGAAAAAGGCCTTAACCAAACTGTATCCACAAAGTTGGAAGCATGGCGTTGTCCAAAATGCCTAGGTATTCTGACGCATTAAGAGACTGGAAGTAATAGGCCTCCTGAATTCAATCAACCATTGTCCCAATACTTTTGTCCATATAGTGTCTGTAAGTGTTCTGCAGCACTTCTACTGCCAGTATTACTGTCTGTTCTTAAGTCCTCGGATGAGTAAGAGCGGTGGGCTGTGATATGACTGCAGGGGTCTCTGCAGTGAAACAAATGGTGGTCCTCTGATTTCAACTGTCCCACGCATGATTTTGACAGCTGTTTGTTACGTAATAGACTGTCACCACGGACTACTTTTTAATGATGATTATTTTCTTTTATTTATTTTTGGCCCATAAAATGTTCGACTTAGTGTCAAATATACAATCTATAGCGTGTGTGAGTATTCAAAGCCAACAACAACAACAACAACGAGAACGCTACGAACTATAAATGTGAAGAATTAGCTCGTCCGTTATTTCAGTTTTAACCGTTAGGTCGTTCTCTCGCCTTACCTTTAATTCAGCGATGTCATCGGTGCTCCAAAGAGAAAAATAAAAACCCTATAACAGCCAGGGTATCGTTGGAGTCTGTTACGCGAAAATGTCTAACTAAATAAATAAATAAATAAATACAAATTTTAAAAAATCACGACGGATTTGCTGCGCTTGGGTTGAAGGCGGAAGCTGCCGAAGATCCAGAACGACTCTGGGTATTGTAGTCCGCTACGAGAGATGAGTCGACGGAGCATGCGCATTTACGTGGATGGGTGGGGACATAATATGACAGACGGCGCGACTGGCCAAACAGCGTCACAGAAAGTGCCGGCGGGAGCAAGATGCTGGGGATGCTAAGTAGGAAATGTTTTAGTATTTTATGGCCTTTTTCGGTTGTTACGTTAATATAATGGATGAGACTGCTTTTTTATTTTATTTTTAGTGGAAATATATTTCTGTATGTCAGACCTTTGTAGTGGTTTATTGCTGTCGCAGGCCTCAATGTAAATTTCAGCGAG
>JBBJLR010113542.1:0-21082 GCA_037577145.1 Brachypetersius gabonensis | reverse complement strand
ATTTACAGGATGTTTTCACACAAGGGGACTCAGTTTAGGATGTAGCTGACCTGAAAGCACTTTTTTCAAAATCCACACCAGGGTTGACCTTCTGAGTTGCATATCTCAGCATGGAATTGAAATTAAAAGAGGTGAATACGAGTTTACCTTTACATTTTCTTTAAGAGTAATGCAAACTGAGTTTAAAAGGAAATTAAAGTGTTCTGGGAACATATAAAAATACACTAGAAAAATAGGCAAAAATAGGCATTTTTAGGAAAAGAAGGGGATTATCGTATACCTTGGAAATGTTAAATGAAAAAACACTCACATTATTTTACAATTGCAACAATTAAAGTAGTAATGTTAAGATCATAGTGTGTGCATGTGTGAGCTCTGATTTATCCTCTCGGTTAACTAAATCAGGAGTGATGCTACTGGAATACAGTACATTGAATAGCTGCTATTCAAACACTCTTGCACTTACAACACATATGGAGACATTTCCTATTTTTTACACAGCTTACACTGCAATAGTTCATAAAAGAATAGCACCCTGTGCATTTTATACACACACATACACATACACTGTCACAAATTATACACACAGTGAATAGGGAAAAAAGGGAAAAGTGGCCTATTTTTTTCAGTGGCATGCTGGGTGGATTGAGGAAAGGTACTGATGTTGGGACATTGTTGTGAGGATGTGATTGTAGCTCCGAGGGCATCAGTCACGTCAGGCGCCTGCATCACCTTAAAACACCCTGAGCTTTCTATGCAGATTCTTATGGACTGAGTGTGTGTTTGTGGTTTGTACAGCAACAATAACATTAATTGGGGTGAAATGTGTTTCCTATTTGTGACAATTTACCTGACTTAATGATGGGAGGCCATTAGGTTTTCATGCTCACTCCTTTCTTCATAACTTTTTACACTATTTGTGGGGATTAAAAGGCTCTAATGAACGTTGACCTTTAAAGACGGCGCCGTCTCCTCAAATTCCTCACTGAGATCCCACACTGTTTCCCAGGCATCTGTTTGTGTGTGTGTGCATCAGAGGCATCAGTGAAAGCAGGTACCAATACTGCATGAAAATGTGATTAGAGCATTAATAAGGACAGGTACTGATGCTGGAACATTGCTGTGAGGATTTGATTGCACAAGAGCATTAGTGAAGTCAAGAATTAATGTTGGAACATTGCTGTATGGATTTGATTGCAGAGTATTAGTGAGGTTCTTTCTAGAGTTCTTTCAAGAACCATTAACTGAAGTGTACTGTAGTGGTTCTTCTTCTATGATATCATTCAGAGAAACCCTTTTGTCGGCCCATAATTTCTCAGTATGCTAATATGGAGCCAGTGGTTTCTGTTGTGTTTTTATGGTGACCCTGGCATCCCTCCATTTCCACATAGAAGACAGAAAGCAGCCGTGAAACTGTGAGCATCGTGATTGGCCGAAACTTTGTGAAGCTGCCAGCTGAAAGTTCCGGCCAACATGCTGAACCGTGAAAACACTGTTCTGCTAAATGGCCTGCTGTTGTCAGGGTGAGAAGTGGATGAAAGTGGTGGCTGAGCTGAGCTTGTACAGGTGCTCTCGTGCACATTCCAGCGCTCAGCTCTGGGATGACTCCATAAAAAGGCTCTGTGGGTCCATTTCTGTCCTTTATTTTACCCAAATCAAGGCTCAACACTCGTGCTCCAAACTGAAAAGAATCAAAATGGGACAACAGAGCGTAGTCTTGAGGAACGTTTCGTACCTCCTGAAGGACTATCAAAGTTTTCTCATTTTCAGTCCAATCCCTGAACCTGACCACTTTCAGTGGAATGTTTTTGTTTGTTAATCAACACAGTGACCCACATGTGAATCATTCAAGCAGAACAAAACACGTCTTACTTAGGGTGTACGCCAGTGAAGAAACAGGTGCAGATGATTCCAGATGATCAGGCAGTGATCAGTATACTGGTGGTGCTGAATGCTGAGTGGTTGGAACAATTTATCTAGGCTACCTTATATCTTTAGGCACTTTGTAGCCTGTCACAGTAAACTTTTATTCTTTTTTTTAACCAGAGGAGAGTATTAAGTACGAAATGTTTTTGTAAGATTAGTGCAAGAAGATGGACAAGGAGAGGAGATTCTGCTGCTCTTGTCAGCTTTGGCAGCTCATTCCACCAGCAGGGAACCACAAAAAAGAGTCTGGACTGGGTTTGCCTTGTGTGTAGGGATGACAGAGCCAACCAGTGGAGGGAGTGAGTAGGAATACAAGGCTCAATGACAGAGTTAAGGTAGCTGGGTGCAGACCCAGATGTCACTCTCTAGACAAGAGACTTGAACTTAATTTGTGCAGCCAAGGATAGCCAGTGTAGGACATCAGCAGTGGGGTGACATGCAACCTTTTGGGTTGGTTCAAGGCCAGCTGGGCTGCTGCATTCTTACCATGCAAGCTGGAAGACCCATTAGTAGGGCACTGCAGTATGAGATCCTTTTGGTATCCATGGTTGTTATTTTTGATGAAAGTGCTTCTGTCACATTTTTATGCATTATTAAATGATTAAGATAAAAAGAGAGCCATTTCTCTAAATGGTTATGGTTGCACCACCTGACCCCTGAGATGTTGTTTTACTACAGTTTTGAGAAACTTTTGGTCCTAAAAATAAACTCATTCATGGTGGAAGGATATGTGCAAAGCGTTGTGAGGCCAAATGGCTCCACTATTTTACACTCATGAACATTCATATAAACACTCAGAGACAGGTGTTGCTTAACGGGGGGGCAATAGAGAATAAAAGGTGTGTTTGTGTTGGAGATTCCATTCACCAGCACTGTTAAAAAATCTCTACAATGACAATTTGTTTCACACCAAACCCATTTCTCTAAATTCTAAATTCATTTCTAAATTCATCAATTCAAACCCATACTAAATTCATTTCTCATATACAGTATTTTAATGTCACCACACACTTACCTCAGATCATGTTAAGATGTGCAGTAATCTCTAATAGACCTGTTTATAAGGATTCTGACACGGTACAATTCACTGTTTTCTGTGAACATGGACTTAAGTATATTAGCATAGCTGATAACCGTAGCAGGCCTGTAACTTTGTCCCAGTTTTTTTTCCAAACAGTTAAGCAAGAAAGGAACAAAACAGCTGCTGTTAATTTCCTTAATCAGGATGTTTTGTTAGGTCATAAAAAATTGTCAAATTAGCACTCTTCAGCTCCCCCAATCTGAATAAATTAAGATCAATGTCCATCCTCCTTCAAAACTCTGTCCAGTGGAGAAGAATGGAGTGGCCGAGGCCTGATTTGTGTTGGAGAGAATGGCGGGGATGTGCGCTATATGATCTGTGCTCTGGAAGAGGACTGCAGCTGTGAGTGATTAGGCTGGAGCTCAGTCCAGAACATGACAGAACATCACTCTCCAATGCAGAGATTGTATACTCTACATCCTGCGCTTTCAAAGCCCCTGTGTTTAAAAACATGGGTGAGATTTAGAAATTAGTTCAAGGAGTTTTAGAATGTCGACAGTAAAGTTTCAAGTTCACATCGCATGATTGAAGCGAAAGCTCCGTGGGAAATTACTTTTGTGTGGACGGGCCTGGAATGTGAAAACAGCCAGTTTACTCTACGGAGGTTTAAGACAATAAATGACTCAGTTTTTACTGGTTGTAGTTGTAAACAGAATTTGGCAAAAATGGTTTGCCATGAACTAAAGAGCACCAACATGTGCTTGCTTGCAATTAAAATCAACATTGAATGCATTTCTGATGTACAGGTACTATTTCTGACAACAGATATTTAACTGTTATTTTCTACCATCCTGCTGCCTCCCATACAGTCCTGCTGCCTCCCGTACCATCCTGCCTCCCCTTGTACCATTCTACTGTCTCTCGTATGATCCTGTTGCTTGTTCTATCCTGCTGTCCCTTGTACCACCTTGCTGCCCCTTTTATAATCTTGCTGCCCCTTGTAACATCCTGCCGCTTTTCATGTGATCCAGCTGCTTCTTGTACCATCCTTGTACTATCCTACAATCCTGCTGCCCCTCACACCATCTTGCTGTTTCTTGCACCATTAAAATCAGTACCATAAAAATGTACCATTCTGACTATTTATAGTAATTTATAATAAAAAAACGAATTTAATACAAATGATATAAAATGAGAGGATTACTCCAAGGCATGAGTGTTGTAATAAAATTCGCCTGAGCGAATGTATCCTGTATCATCGTGACTGAAGAGGTTTCTTCACCTCTTGCTGTTGGCTTATGTAAGGAGTGCCAAGAGCTCAGTGATTTTATACTCTGACCTCAGGACCAAGCACCTCCATATGTTCACCACAGGCAAAGAACACAAACTTTATGAAATTATCATTCTAAGGGTTATCAATTCATGTTCAGGACTGTCCAGTAGAGATGTCCCTTATCCCTTCTTTTATTGGACAGATTTGATAATACTTTGTTCAGATGGTCCACTGTAGATGTTTTAACACAATTTAAATACTAACACTAAATGTAATCTTGAGCCAAAGCTTAAATCTCAGCCTAATCATTAACCTAAACCTAAATACTGGTAATAATCCAATGGACCATGATTTAGCATCCGTCTTATAAACTTCCAAAACAAACAGCCACCAAAAACAGTTTAATAATAACCGAGAACATTTTAGTTTTGAGATACATCCAGCATTTTAGAGTAACAAAACTATGTGCAACTACAGACCAGCACTAGTATTTGTGGACAGCTGGTGGCCTAGTGGTTAGGGCATTGCCTCTGCAATCAGAAGGTTGTAGGTTTAAATCCTAACAGTGCTATTGTCATCACTGAGGTTCCCTTGAGAAAGGCACCATCCCTGTGTGCCCCTTATTGTGGCAGCCCACTGCTTCACTTGGTGAATGGGTTAAAAGCAGAGAAAGAATTTCACATTGTCCACACTGTGTGGTGAGTTCATGCTATAAGGAGCCACTTCACTTTACACAACTAATAGCACAGGTCAAGAGGTAAAAATCATGATATGTTTATGTGACTTTTGTAGTGTTTTTCATGCTGATTTCAAATCTGTGTTTACGTTTTCCCGCATGTACAGTTTTTGTGATGTTAGTTATATATTGTATGATAGTTGACTGACACTGATCATTATATCTATGCCACAGTGTATGCCTAAATGACTTTTCACTGAAAATATTGAAACAGTTACTTGATTGGTGCCTGTGGTTTAATAAAAACACATGCAAGTCTCAAAAAGTTGATGTGACTGAAAAAAACAAAAGCAAATCTGAAATCAGCATGAAAAACTTGTTTAGAAAAGTGTGTTGTGGTTTCTGATGATTACAAACTATTTTTTATAGACCTGTGTAATAAGAGGGAAAAGTGAAAAGACTGAAGAACTGATGAGCAGTAGAATCTATAGTAGCCACAGTAGATCAGCGAGAGTCTGGAGATTTAGCTTCTGCTGAAGTCTATGTGAAGAATAATGGCTTTGGTGAGGGGGTTTTCCATGCAGGTGGTCCATCGAGGTTCAGCAGGTCTGGAGAACAGTTGAGCAGAAGACCCCAGTGATGGTCAATCAGGTATGGAGTACAGATGAGCCAGGAGCCTGATGATGTGAGATTAAGCTGAATGAATAGCAATTCCCCCTTCAGAAGATACAGAAAACATGGTAGCGCAGTGACTGTGCAAAAGTCTGAGGCACCTGAAAAAATTATACTTAAAGGCTGTTTACTACTGGGCAGTATTGTTATGTTAGTGTTAAAACATGAATATTATGATTTATACAAATAATTCAGCATACAGTAAATAGGGTTTTTATATTTTCGATTAACCATTTCCAGTGTCTTCTCATGGAAGCCCAGTATTGTTGGCAATGACCATCGAATACCTCGTTTGGCTCTACATTAGGTTAAATTAGATGTGTTGCTTATGGAATTTTAGAAATCCACGCAATGTCTTGAGATACAGAACAGAAATCTGAAGCCAAACCTGTGTTCTTCTAACCAGATCACAAAGTAAAGAAATCTTGATACTTTTCACTGCCTATTTGTTTGTTTGCATTTATTTCTAATGTTGACTTAATGTTGTTACTGGCAGAAAGAAACCTACTGCTGAGAGTATTGGCTTCAAATAACTTGCAAAGATGCCTGAGTACTGTATGTTCTGCCCATGTCTGTGTGGGTTTGTTCTGGGACCTCTGGGTTCCACTCACAGTCCATGTCAGGTCGATAGGAGATAGTAAGTGTGTTTGAGTATTTGCCCATGTCCAGTGTGTTTCTTCGCCTTTTAGCCTATGAGTGCTGCGACTGCCAAAAAAGTTGCAATATAACTTGCTGCTAAATGATTTACTGGTAACACAAATGGTGGGAAGGTATTGTTCTGTATGTTGTCAGTTATTGTACGTAACAGAGATCGGTACTAGATTAGTAATACTGGCATTTGTAATGATATATAACATGGTAAGACTATTGTCTTTTTTACTTTATTTTTTCCATATTTGAAAGATAAATCATCATCCATTTCCTGAAGGCCGGGTTAAAAGGTTCCCTAAACAAGTCCCAATCTCTGATGTTGGCAGTTTTTCCTGGCATCGACTTTCCTGAGTGGACCTTTCTCGTGTGAACCTTGTCTTTGACAGAAACATTGGAAGTGTCTGTGGGAAACCGCATCCCAATGCCAAACCAAAATCCTTGAACCTTTGCGGCAAGACTTTCCCTTCGAAAGCCATGAATAACTTTGGCTGCATATTTTTGCTTCTGGCTCCTGTACAGGAGATCAAAGGTGATGCGGACATCAAAGGGCAATTTAAACATGTGCAGTGATGTGTTACATACAATGGCAGTGGGCTCGGCCCCGAACAAGCCCTATAAGCTGTTTGGGATGGATCAGTAGCGCTTTTGTTGTTGCTGACAGTTACAACGTGCACCCCTAAAGGTTAAACGCATCTGCGGCTAAGGTCAGCAAAAAACAAGCTAAACTGCCAACGGATGGTAACTTAAAATATCGTTTAATGTGGTGGAAAGCCTTTGATATTTAAATAAGCATGAAAGAGAAATAAACTGGAAATGCCTTTAAGGGCAGAGGAATTTGTTAATGAATGAATCAAAAGATCTCAGGCCTGCAATCAAATCCTCACAGCATCAGGGCCTGATCTGACGAATGCTCTCAGGGGTGCAGTCAAATCTTCACAGCAATGTTCCAATACCTGACCTCATTAATGCTTTCGGGGCTGCAATCAAATCCTCACAACAATGTTCCAAGCCTTCCCAGAAGTCTGTTATGGCAGCAAAGGAAGCTTAAATTCATCAATTAATATCTTTAATTTCATAGCTAACGCTAGAGGAGCAGGCGTCAACAGACTTTTGGATTTATAGGGCCGGCTAATCCCTTAATCCTGCTCATGGATTAAGCCTAGTCCTGGGGATTTTTCTATGAAAGGGAAGTATAGTCCTTAGCAAAGCATAATCCCACTGGCCGATGGAGGATAAGCTTAAAGCAACAGTTCATAAAATTTAGAACAAAAATCAGGCTTCTGCTAGTTCTACTGCTAGCCATGCGTTATACAGTGGCAGAAACCACCTAAGCAAGTCTGTTTGAAATTCCTGACTTAGATATGCAGCACTATGTTAATTGGTGGGGCTTCCATTACTTATTAGGTACTATGCTATGCTATGCTATCATACTCCTGTCCATGTTCACAGAAAGCATTGAAACATAGAGTGCCAGGACCACAGAGATTACTAGTAAAGATTACTCAGTTTAGTCTAACCTGAGTATTGTGAGCAGCATCATGCTGATTGGAGAGGCTCCCATTATTTTTTAGCTACATTAGCTTTTCACAGTCACAAGCAAATGTATTAGAGATTCCTGAACACAGTCTCAGATGAGAATGATGTATAGGATAATGCCAATGGGTGGGGCTTCAGTTATTTCCTAGCTATATTAACTTTGCAGCTCCAGAGCTCCATTGCTATGCTATGCTAATGTACTCCGGTTCATTTTTTACACGTAGCAGTGAGTCAGTCGTACAGTGTCAGAAACTACTTAAGCGAGTTTATTGTAGATTCCTGAACGCAGTCTAACCAGAGTATTGGTGAGGTATAAGCTTCCATTACTTTAAAACGTGTAAACTGAACACTAAACTGAAATTGTGTGTACACAACAGCCCACAGTGTGAAAAGCACAAAATTCTTCTCTGCATTTAACTCATTCACCAAGTGAAGCAGCGGGCAGCCAGGAACACTGTGCCAAGTGCCACTGTTAGCTACATTAGCTTTATAGCTATAAAATGCTAATGTACTACACTTTGCTTACAGATATGTCATACAGTATCAAAAACCACGTAAATTAATATATTAGAGATTACTCAACACTGTCTGGTGACCTAGATATGTAGAACAATGCTAAATTGTAACAAGTTAGCTACATTAGCTTCATAGCTCCAGTGATTTTCCAACACTGAACATGTCCTGACTACATTTGGGGTATTAGGGGTTGGAATGGAAGAAGCTACAGGCCATATGCAGCCTTTTTGGAGTTGAGTGTGGCAGTTGGAATGCCGTGTGGAATGGCTGGGGAAGCAATGACTCTCCTCTAAAGCATGGAAGAAGGCATGCTGATGTCACAGCTTTGGAATGAGTCACATTATACACAACCACAAAGGACGCATCAAAGAACATAGCACTATTCCTGTTCTGCATTTGGCTGCCTCAGAATGCGCTAGTTACATTAATGCCTGCCTCTGTTTAGGTCTGACTCTATTTAGGTTTGCCTCTCTACAGGCTCTCTATTCAGGCCTGACTCTATTAAGGCCTGCCTCTGTTCAAGACTACCTCTGTTCAGGCCTGCCTTTGTTCAAGACTATCTCCGTTCAGGCCTCCCTCTATTCAAGTCTGCCTCTATTCAGGCCTGCCTTTATCAGACCTATCCCATTCAGGCCTGCCTGTATCTTGAAATGTTCCATTTCGGAATTCCAGGCTTGCTCTGTCGTGACCGATGTTGCCACCCAATTGGGAAATGGGAGTTAAAGCAGGGCTGAATTCTTAGCAGGCCAATAAAACGGCAGAGCGAAGCCATGTTTAGTAATAGGGAGCGTTCTTTAACTGATGACGTAAATGTTGCCAGTAACTTCAGGGACCTGAAATCCATTTTAAAGCACCTGATCTGAGATCAGCCTGGAGCAATGTTTTAACCTTTCTCTTCCCACATCAATATAACATTCTTCTGAAAAGCTTAAAACAGATATTGCTTTATTTCCTTTTACTTTCCTCTAATTTTCTCAGTCTCTCATTTTTCTACCTGTATTTGTGTTTCTTTTTGCTTCTTGCCTTCGTTTGACATTTCTGCTGCATCTCTCATTTTTTTTTTTTTTATTGAGAACACACTTTTTCAATGATTTTCCATGTGTTTTTTGTTATGATATGAGTAAACTTTGCCGACTCAGCCGGAGATGATAAACGGATGATAAACACAACCTTTCAGTAAATTGTTGTTAAAGTAAGACGTGAATTTTGCAGTTTCAACACCAAAACTACTCTCAGTCCACATCTGGGAAGGGAGGAAAAATAAGTAAATGTGATTTTTCTGAACTTTTCCTTTTCAGTGTGTAGCATCATTTGGTAGCACTGCCTGACTACTTTCCATTAAAGTTTTTTAATGGATTGCGATCGAACCACAGCTTTTGCTGTTGTACAATAAAAATAATCATCCTGTTGTACAAGTAAAAAAGAAAAAGTCAAATGAATGACTCCAGTCAGGCAGAACAACCAAAATCAATACAAGAATGCTTCAGACTATCGAATTTTAGTGTGGCATGCCTGCGCGCAACTAAAAAATGTACACATCAAAAGATATTTAAAAAACCGTTGAGGCCTGCTGTGGGGATATTGTAGCTCAATTTTGGTGAACTTACTGCTGATCAAAAGTTTCACACACATACAGAATTATTGCAACTATAAATTAATAACACACCCTTAAAAAACAGATGTCTGTGTGTGCCACAGCATTCTTCTTTTATGAGATTCTAAATTAAGTGCCCATTTGCACCCACACATTCACCACTGTGGTCTCCTCAGTGTTTAAAGTTCACAGTTTACACTAACGCTGAGGCAGAACCTTTAATATTTACACAGCATCCGCCCCTTACTCAGGAAAAGGGCTCACAGTTCAGGGTGTGACAGTACACAGAGGACATGGGTTGGTTCAGATCTGAGGTTTGGGCATCAGTGTCTGTCACGAGTTTGATACAGTCAGGAAAAAGCACCAAAAAGGTTATTTTCAAAAGCACCAAAAAGCTTTAGGGTTATTCTCAATAGCACCTAAAACCCTAGAGTTCTTCTCATTTATCTGAACACGTTCTCATACAAGTCATATTTTTATGTAGGGCCATAGAACCCGAAAAGCATCTCAAATGTTGTAAAAGTGCCAAATATATATGATAATAAAAAGTAAAAGGTGTGCATTAGCAGGGGTGCTTTAGGTTGTTCTACTTGGCTAGATGCAAACATTTGGAGCTTAAGCCTCACCCACCTAAAAAATTAGAGCGTGGAGAACCGCAACTGCTAGTAGGATGGGACAGCTGGAACACCCAGGCAACATTTTACCTGTTTGAGAACATGGTTCAAGCAGTGGTGGATCTTTTAACCTGTTGGAGAACATGGTTCAGGTGAAACATGACCATTACATCCTTTCTGAAATCATGGTTCAAGTGAAATGTGACCTTAAAAACCTGATGGAGAATATGGTTTGGGTGAATCTTGACCTTTAAAACCAGTTGGAGAACATGGGTCAAATCAAATCGGACCTTTTAAACCTCTTGTCGGACATGTTTTGAGCAAGTGGTTCCCACTCGACATTTGGCTAGTGTAGAGAGGTTAGAACACTGATCTTCTGGATCGCAAGAAAATAATGCTTTAGGCCTAATTTTAACAAGGAGGGTGGTCATAATTTTCTAAAACATTCCCACTGAGGCAAAATAGTCCCTGAAGAAGTCTGATTTAGTTTGATTTGCCACTGTTTTACTATCATCTGCATCCATTTAAACACATGGAGCTTTACTGGGGGTTGATAGTGAATAAAACGGCTGTATTTCTGTTGATGTCTGGTTCCAATAACCTCCACTGTGAGTCACAGAGTGACTTTGTATCTCATACACTGAAATATGCAGAAACTGAGAAGATTAGGTGGAAATTCTTGTTAAATAAACGGAATCTAATGATGTCCATCTAGCTCTTATACTCATTATTTATGTTACAGTACAGTTTGGGATGGTCTGGGACGGTTCAGGACAGATTGGGATGGTTCATGATGGCTTGGACCAGTTCAAGATGGTTTGGGATGGTTTTAGACAGTTTGGAATGGATTGGGATGACTGTTATACTACTGCTTTCATCACTACAAAACCTCATTTGTACTTCTGTTTGAAGAAACATGCAACCTTAATGTGGGCACTCTTGCAAAGTTTTCCTGATCACAGACCGCAGTAAAAGTCTTAAAGAATCTGATGACAGGATCTAAACCGCTAGCGTAGTCAAGGAAATACATCCACTGAATCAAAGTGGGGCTCATCTGTGAAGCACATGTAGGGTATGCAGCAGCATGAAGTCTCAGGAGTTATGCAGTTTCACTAGTAGAAGTTTCAAATTATATCCGTTTCAAGGATATCCGAGATTCTTGAATTATTCCTTAGGTTTCCCTACTCAGAGAATGTGGTTTCATGGAGATTTGAAGACAACCTATACATAAATAATGTGTATTTATGTACTGTCAGGATGACCACATGTTTCTTTTGTAGCCTGAATAATGATTCCCAGACCTGATCGACACCATTCCATTTAGTTCATCAAACATGAATTCTGACACATTTTTTGAGTCATTCAGAGTGGGTTTTGTGTGAATCCAAGAGACTTGGATTTCTATACTGTCATAGTGAATGGAACCTGATGTCTCCAACACAAATACAGCCGTTTTATTTATTATCGACCCCTATTGAAGTTCCATGTGTCTCTGAGTATTTATATGGACGTTGATGATGACAAAATAGTGGCCATCAAATAAACACTACCTGCCACTGTCCTCTAAAATAAACAAACACTTCTCACCACCACTCTTTGAAGGTGTTATTGAACACATATGCCCTCTACAGGTTTTTCGTATACCTTTTACAATGGTTTCTTTGATTTATTTCTAATTTAATCTCATACTGGGGGATAGAATCTTTTGAAACACCTACATCTGCCTCGGCCCCCATAGATTTCACCCCTGAATGGTGCAGACTTTCCCCATTGTGAAAAAGCAAAGCCTGCAGGTGTGAAAGAACTTAAAGGTGGAGGTTTGTATGTGTTTCCGCTAAAGCATATGGCTAAAACGTTGAAGTTTGGATCACACATGGACGCCTGGGGAGGAATGCACAGGGAACATACCGACCTTTCGAAAGCC
Organism: Brachypetersius gabonensis; assembly: GCA_037577145.1. NCBI lineage: Eukaryota > Metazoa > Chordata > Actinopteri > Characiformes > Alestidae > Brachypetersius > Brachypetersius gabonensis. Next base: position 8,679 of record JBBJLR010113542.1, on the reverse strand, counting down.
CCTCTCCCTTACAAGTGCATGCTGTGTCCCAGAAGTGCCTTCCACATGTTCTGAAACCATGAGGCACCCAGACAGTGTAAAAGTGATCTGGGCAGCTTTGGAAGAACAAAAAGCGAAGTGTGGAGCCACTCACTCCAATTAGAGTTAAAGTTCAGCCGTGCTGTAAAGTCTGGGTGGAAACACTTAGCGAGTGACTCAGAGTAGGACAGTAGGACCTCTGCAACTTTCTCTCAAACCTTAAACGGTAAGGATAGTAATATTAATTAGAAACAGACTGCAAGACTGCTGCAATTCCTGAACCAACAGCATTCAGGTTGCAGTTAGAATGTTGCACTTTCACAGAAAATGTGGCTTAACCCTTAGTGAGCAGCACTGATCCATGCCAGAAGTGTAACAAATAGTAAATTGCGGCAAAACTCCTTACATGAAAGTTCTCCCAGTTTGTGTTGATCCTTGACATATCAGATGTCATTCTGAGATGTTCCTACAGTGCCTTGCAAAAGTATTCACACTCTTGGCATTCTCTCTATTTTGTTACCTTACAACCTGTAATTTAAATGGATTTTCAATTTGAGTTTAAGTGATGGATCTAAAAAACAAATTACAGATTAATGAAGTTAAAATGTGCATTGCAGACTTCCCAAACACGTAGAAGAAGGTGATGTGGTCAGATGAGTCTAAAATAACTTTTTGGCCATCAAGGACAATACTGGCAATGTCTGGCACAACCCTAACACCTCTCACTACGCTGAGAACACTTTCCCCACAGTGAAGCATCGTAGGGGCAGCATCATGTGGTGGGGATGATCGACAGGGACTGGGAAACTGGTCAGAACTGAAGGAAAGAGGGATGGCTCAAAATATAGAGAGAAATTCTTGGGGAGAATCTTGGGGGATTTGAGACTGGGATGGAGGTTCACCTTCCAGGAGGACAATGACCCTAAACACACTGCTAAAGCAACACTCCAGTGGTTTAAAGTAGAAACAGGTATATTCCCTGGAATGGCCCAGTCAAAGTCCAGACCTCAATCCAATTGAGAATATTTGGGACGATTTAAACATTGCTGTACACAAGCGGCGTCAATGCTGGAGCAGGTTTGCCATGAAGAATAGGCAAATATATCACTGTCTAGATATGCCAAGCTTGTGGAGATGTACACGAAGAGACTTGTCACTGTAATCGCTGCAAAAGGTGGCAATAAAAAGTATTGATTCTGGAAGGGGGTGAACAGTTATGCATGCACAGGTTTTCTTTTTTTGTCTTTCTTGTAGATTTCATAGTAAAAAAAATTATGTTTTAGATCTAAGAAACAAACAAAAAACCCAGGAAGACGTTCAGGATAGTTTCTGCCCACAGGTGAGTGCATTTGAGTAGTGATGCGTTTGAGTAGTCATGGGTTGAGACTTGCTCGAGTTCAGTCATGGCTTTACAGTAATCAGTTCAACCCAAAAATGAGGACCTCAACCTCAATTCTATTCAAAAGGGGAAAGTCTGCAGATCAGACTCCAATGTGGATTCCACTGTAACCCATATGCTGTCATTGTGTTAGCATCCATTCGAGCAGCTGCAGCCTCAGCATGGCATGTTTACTGCGCACACTCTGGTTTCTGTTAAGCTTAGGAGTTCCAGAGTGCTCTATTGTAGTTTATCTGGTGTCTGTTTCTGGCCATGTTGGAGTTCTCTTGCTTAACAGCCAACCAAAACACCATAGACACCAACCATATCAAGAACTTCTCAAGAAAGCAAACAGAAATGTATTCATTTAAACCTTTTCAATGGGCTTTGACCTAAGACCTCACTTCTCTTCAATTAAAATTTAATTTCCTTTTCTTGCGTTTAGTTACCTGCTCAGAGGTGAGTGTTTATTGGAGCTTCATTTAAGGACTTTTTGGCCGCATCAGCTTTCCTTATTCTTTCACAATCATGGAGACCATGTCTTTGTTTTGTTTTTCTACTCACTAAGGAAACCAAAAACAAAAGGCAAAAGGCACTTTCTTGTTCTCAGTGCAGATCTTTTTCTTCCAAAAATCCAAGTTTGTCATCATATCCCGTAAACCCTGAATTAGTCAGCAATTTTTTCCCCCTAAGAGGAAATAAGCGTCTGGTCTTAAATGGTCCCTTCATCTCTGTTTGTCATTGGGTAGACGGGAAACCTCTGAAAGTCTCTCAGAGCAGAACAAAAGTGTACTGATATTACGGGGAGGCAGGGAAGGTTAGCGTCTGAGTCAAACCGAGCTCTGTGGTGAACTGGGACAAGCAGCGTAGGGCTTCTGCTCCACTTTGGTTGAACCCTTCGAACTCGCATCCATTAATTCTGATTTCAACAAATAAAAACAATCTGAAACAGCCTTAAACCGGAAGGTAGGGACTTGTGGGCAGAGACTATCCTGAAAGTTCTCCTGGGTTCAAAGATCTTTCTGTTTGTTTCTATTTCTTTATAGGCATTTGCCTATGATGCCACTTTTAAACCCTCAGTAGTAGTTATAATTACAGGTTTTTTAGTTACAATAACTTTGGTTCTGTGTGACATAAGAACACCAAACAAAGTTCAACATGATGTCTGACACTTAGAGCATCAGCACAAACTTTCACACGAGGGAATGTTTTGCCATTTTATGATGATTAAACATTTGTTGTGATTCTGGCCTTGATCAGTGCAGCTTGTGTTCTAAGGGTTAAATAATGTTTTACTCTTGGTTTATACGTTTTACTCTTAGTGTTGCAGGTGTTCTGCTACCAAATACACAGACATTTACATTTTAGGAAACAACATACAGAAATGTTCCATTAGTCTGGAGGGAACAGGGTGAGCAGCATCTTCACAGCTGAGAAGGTTCTGGATTCAATTCTCAAACGGGGTGGGCAGGGTTCTCTCAGTGGCGTCCCTGCATGTTCTTCATATCCTGTTTCCACCAGGATCTCTGGTTTCTTCCAACAGTCCAAAGACACTTCAGGTAAAATGGAGATGCTAAACTGCACCTTACTGTATATGTGACTGTCCTTACCTCTTATACTGTTCTTTGATTGACTGGTGATCTGTCCAGACTGATTTGCCCTATGAACACTGAGATATTCTATTTTCTGTTTATTTTAGTACCTTAGTTTAGTTAGTAAAATAAGTTTCCAAATTTGAATCTTATTTAAATTAATTGACAACTTCTAATCTTACAGGTCGACTTAGGGTCACATTTCACTACATGTTGTATTTGTATAACTGTGCGTGTGACAAATCTTGAATCTTGGATAGGCTCCTGCAGCACTCACCCCCCTGGTTAGAATAAGAGAATGAAGGGGGGAGGGTCATGTTATTTGAAACAATCATTGTTCTACATCAATAAGATTGTTTTATAATAACCGGAAATTTAACATTTTTCTAGCAAGTTTGATAAGATATATCACAGTTAGCATCCATTTTAGAGGCAGTACTTTTATTCTTCTGATACCAATATCAACAATGATACCACTAATGGTAGAAGCAGAAACAAAATCAGAACCTGGAGGAAATTGCTTGTGTTATGATTGCACAGACACACAGTGAAACGGAGACAAAAGCGATATAAAATCTAACGGTCTAAATAAAATAAAATAAAACTCATCAGAAAATCGACATGTTTAAGCGCTGAAGACTTTTGCAAACTACTTTGGATAAGTCCCCAGTCCCTTGTTGTCTTTTGACTATATATAATTAGTCATTCTGGTTGTCTGTAGACACTCGCCAGATCAAATTGCTTACATTTTTGAGAAATTCAGACTCTGTTCAGATGAGAAACAAGTAATTTTGGGATATTTTTATTTCCTCTGATAATAAATCCTGTATTTTCATCTGCTTGATACTGACAGAAAGTATTAAAGTAAAGAAAGTATTCATAAACTGCATATTTTTATTGGTGTTAATAATTGCAACACTGTTAAACAACTATAACTGAAAATATGTCAACTAAAACCAGTTTCCTGAAAAGAATAAGCAACAGTGTCGGATGTCCTATTAACTGGTTGTGATGCAGAGCCAAACGCTCATCTGGTGATCCACATTCTAATTATATTAAGTGGGTCAGTAGTGATGAATGACAAGATGATATTTTCTGGCTAATAAAGACTTAAATGGTGAACCTACTGCCAATGTATTTATTAGCAAAGAATACCGAGTGTATGTTTTCTGTATCAGCACCCGCACTTTAGCTGGAGCTCAGTGTACGCAGATCTGCTCTTAGATCATCCTCGAACTCAGCAGTGGACCCTTTTCCATGACGCCAAGCAGAACCAAACACATTCACTTCTGCCCTTCCGACACCCGTCAAGATTACTTTGAAGTCTCGCCACACTGGGTACATGGTTTATGGCTGAAAGGGAGAGAGAGAGAGAGGATGAGTGAGCGAGGGAGAGATTCATTAATGCTGCTGTCTAAAAGAGATATCATACACAGCCTACTGAATTCCCAAAGAGAACTGGATAGCTTAAGCAGATGCTTCACTCACAATGTACACACACTATTTGTTTCTTTTTAATGTAAATGGTCATGTTTACTTTGTCAGGTTGAAATAACTGCCACAGGGGTAAACATGTGTCATTGTTATTGAAAGAGCTACCTGCAAACACTGCCAAACATTTTAGAAGAGGAAGAAGGGGTCTGTACAGACAGTTGTTTGATCCCTGGTGATGCCACAGCCATCTGCGGCCTGGAGTCCAAGAGTCTTTGTCCTCTCTCTCTCTGGGTGTTTAGGGTGGTCCAGTTAATCCAGCTGTCAACCAGTTAATCAAATTGTCCAGTTAAGTGATGCTTAAATGCATGTTACATTCATTTTCCTGGGAGAAATAGGAACATTAAATACACTTTCCTTTTATAATAAGTTTTCTTTTTTTATTTGTTGCAGATATTTTATAGACACTTGCTCTTAGGTGTTACATCTTCACTCTCGACCCATCTAACACCCAAAACATGGATTATTCACACAGAGATAAAAGAGCACACATTTCAAAACAAACAAATAAACAAAACTAACTATCAAATAACAGTGGATGATATAATGTACAATAACTTTTACACAGGCAAGTTTTTTCAGTGTTTAACTTCAACAAATAAAAATAAAGTAGTTGTGTTTTAGAAGTGTGTTTCTGAAGAGTGTGTGTACTTAAACACTCACTAAATCAAGTCATTTGGCCAGGAGTGTGCAAATGTTTACTCACAACTGAACATTCTTTGAATAAAGGTACTGAAGGCATATGCTTGAGGGTACCATCAAAGGGGCAGTGTTGGTCCCTTGGAAGGTTCAGGATATTTTTAAAGGGTTTTCCCTTGTTGTGAAATCAGCATTTAAAGCTTCCAAATGTTTAAAGCACCTTTGTGGCCAAAAGTGCTTCAGTGTGAGCTTTTTTTTTTAAAAAAAAAAAAAGATCCATCAGGATTAAAAGTTTACCAAGAAGGACACTCTGTCAATCATAAAACTAAGCACTAAAGATAAACATAGTCTCAGCATTAATACACATCTCCTCTATCATCGACTAAACTTTTACTGGTGTGGCTTATTATGTAGGACCAGAATCATCAGGAAACTTTATTGATCCCAGAAGAAAATGCCTAAAGTTGACAAGGTAAAGGAAAAATCTAAGCCAGATTTTAGACAGGCATTCCAAGAGCTCTCCTTGACCTTCTCCAGACCTTGTAAGAGGATATAAGCTCAACTACTGCCAAAAGTGTTGCTGAACACTAAGGTCAGAAATGGTTTCCTGAGCATTACTATAAAAGTCAGCCGTCAAATTTAATATCTGACGAGTGTAAACAAGGCAAGAAACATCTGCTGCAAAATCTGCAGCTAAGTTATGACCATTAAAGCCATTTGCAGTGGAAACACTTTAAATATATCTTCTCCTGGCAGAACAGTTTTCACATAACACCAAACGAGTTTATTTCCGCCAAACAAGCTGCTCTGCCTTATCACTCGTCAAAAACTGAATGCCTGCCGAGTGGCACTGAGGGTGGCACTCAGTGCAAGAGTGTATTTGTTCCTGGCAGGTTCTTCTGAACCTGTTCATCATCTTCCAGCTTTGTTTATGCTGACAAGCCACAGAAATGTTTGGCCCTTAAGTGTCAAACTCACAAACTGTGGGCCAGATGGATGTATGAGTACATTATACAACCTCAGTAAGTGCTCATGAACTCAACATTCGCTTAACCACGACTGCTGGAGATGATGCAAATTGTTGCCACGCATACTAAGTGTGCATAGATTGACCCACTAACTACTCTCAGAATGCACAAAGTTTAAAAAGCCAGTAAGATAAGTTGACATTATTAATAAACTCAGGGCTAAAAAACCTCACTGATGAAGAGATAGTGGTGTTCATGAATGAAAGGGTATATTCATTTCCATGTGATCCTGAGTATATAAACAGCACTGTTCTAAAGGTGGACATTCTTCCATCTGGTTTCTCCATTCAGCTACTGTTTCTCAATGATCAGGAAGGGTCTCTGAGATGACTGAGGATTTTCTTTCCATGAAAGAAACATGATATTATTGGTTGAGATTATTTGGCCCCAGTCGCTACTGCACAGTAACAGCACTAAAATTTGAGCTAGCAGAGTTGAAAAGATCACTTTTTTACAAGTTAGGTTGACGATGATTACGGGTGATTAATTTAGCTAGTTCAGGACCAGGCATACAATATTTCCCTTTAGAGAATTTAATATTGGGAGTTTAATTCCCTCATAAATATGCAGAAATACAATAAATCATGTTTCAAAAGGTCATTATTTATTATTAATAGCATTATTAATAGTTTAATATAAGGAAAGTGTTTATATAACTTAGAACAACTGAAATGAAAGCATGTTGCTTTACAGCTCCATAAAAGAGTCAAAAAAAGTAAAGGTGTTTTGTTCAGTACTTTGAGTATTTGCGGAGTGACATGGGTTTCTTAAAAAAACAGATAATTTTTGGTATTTTTTGTTTGTTTGTTTCTTTAGGCAGCTGGATGGCCTAGTGGTTAGAGTGTTGTCACCACTGCAGTACCCTTGACCAAGGTACCGTCCCCACACCCTGCTCTCTGGGTTCATAAATTTTAAAACATTTTCTATTCTGATTCATGACATTTTTTGTTAAATCATTCTGGTTATGAATTTAATAGAACTTCTAATTCAACTTCTAATGTTATCAGAACTCTGTTAAGAATTTTTATTTTATTAGAACTTAATGGATATAAATAATTGATATAAATTTAATCAGAAATTTGGTATTAATTTTATTTAGCTTATTTTCTAGAAGGGTTTGATCTATTGGTTTTTGTGCAATTTTTCCGAAACAGACAAAAAAAAACCCTGTTTATTAATGATGAACAAATTAGTATCTGTGTGATGCTCCAGATCTCCATCCCCTTAAACCAGCAGAACAGCCTCGTGCTCGGATGTTAGGATGACTCATTGCTCCTCGGGGTAAACAGTGTGTCATTCTGAATTCCAGAGTTATGAAACGGAAGCCGGAACTTGGATGTGGGAATTCCTTTTTCCGAATCTCTAAAATTAACACTGAATGAGTATTTCAGACGTCACTGTGATGTGATTCTACTCACTTTCCCTGTTGTTGCTCTCAAATATCTTAGGCATTTCTGAGATGTTCCATACAGCTCTATAATGTTCTACACAAATCTGAAAAATTATATGTGGTATTGAGATGTTCCACACAGTTCTGAGAAATTCTAGGTGGTTCTGAGGTGTTCCACGTAGTTCTGAGATGTTTTGCACAGTTCTGAAATGTTCCATACAGTTCTGAGGTTTTCCACATAATTTTGAGTTTTTTCTCAAGATGTTCTACTTGATTCTGAGACATTCCACACAGTTCTGAAATGTTCCACACAGTTCTGAGACGGAAGTATCAGTGAAATCCCTCCTCTTTTTCTGATTTATGAGTCTTTCCAGCACCTTTATCATTTAACACGTTGCACAAGCATGCCTGAAGGAGAACACACGGAGGGGTCTGTGAACATCACTGGAAGGAGTCCCACACCACCTGCAACCAATCAGCACCTTCTCTGTTCAAGCTTATCCAGCACAATAAAATCATTGTTGACTTCATTCCAACTCTTCCACACCAGCAGGTTTTTCTACAAAAGTCTCCTGTAACAATCCCTACCACAATTTCTATTATTTCTTATAACCAAATTCCTTCATTATCAAGTATTTAAGATATGATTCTCTGAATGTGATTGGTGTGAGTCAGATTTGTTCATGCAGGGATACATGCAGGGCATCATGAGGCGAAATAGTCCCCAACGAAACTAATTTAGTTCATATTTTTCTCTATTTTACCTTCATGAACATCCATATTAACACTCTGAGACATGTGGAGCTTCACTGGGGGTCAATAGTGAATAACACACCTGTATTGGTGTTGTAGAAATATGGGTCCATTCACCACCACTTTAAATAAATCAAAGTCATTCAATATGCTTTATATGTGTGACCTTATCTGGTTTGGTTAAGTAACGACAACGCCACTCCCGATTTTAAGGGTGGGAGAACCCTCCCACTATACACCAAACTCCCCGCCGGTCCCTAAACAGGACAAGACCATACAGGACACACCTATTATAGGCTCAGAAATACAGTTTTATTGCACACAATATACAAGAAACAGTTCGGTACATTTGTTCCTAAATGGACGTTAAGTTAATAATTTCTTTGACTC
>JBBJLR010113507.1:0-21101 GCA_037577145.1 Brachypetersius gabonensis | reverse complement strand
GATATATAATTTAAAAATAGTAGAATAATGACTATATATTTAGGGTGGCTTGGGATCATTTTTTTTTGGGGGGGGGGCTTCAGACCTTCGGCAGAATTGAAATGAGCCATTTTAGTCTAGATTGATCTATATTAATTCCAAGATTACAGTGACATTAATCTAGATTAAAATAATTAATCTATGCCCACCCCTAGTAAATATAAAACATGATATTAATTATTTTTTACATTCAATATACATTCTATGTCAAAGGTTTCGGATTTGCGCTTTTGACTTTTTCCATTTGTTTCGATTTCAATATGACAAAAACATCACCAAAATGCCAAGACAGTGTTTAGAAGTTTATAACAAAGGACAATTACTCTACTTTTTGAAATATCAATGTGTGAGAAAAACATAATGAAGTGGTTCTTATTAAAGACTTTAAAGGATTAAATATTACCTCGTCATTCCCTCCCCAGCAATCTTTTTTTTTTAACCTGTTGCAACAATTTCTCTTTAACAGTACCATTATTGTCTTTGTTATAATTATTAATCACATTATTAATCACAAATTAGTAGGAATAATTTCCACAACCCAAATCCAGTATACTTACTGTGGTGTGCGAGACCTAGATGTTAATTTTAACTGCAACGTATGAAGAACAACCTTGCAGAGTATGACAGCAGCACTTGTGCCCAAGTCCTTGATTACATATTCAAAACAGAACATAATGATGGTATTTTGAATGCAGAGTTTGCTTGGTAGGAAACTCAAGTCATGGGTTTGAGACTCTTACCCTTGAATTGTGGGGCGCGACTTGCCTCCTGCCTGATTTTGAAGTACAGTCGCATAGCCTACTGTGATTGAACTGCCACTCCATGGCGGTGATTCTTTGTTGATTTGCATGTGCATTTAGAAAACTACACAGTAAAAATGGTTGGATCATCAGTCACACCACGATAACACTGTCCAGTCTTGTTTCTGTTCAGTTACTTTACAATAACAGCTATTTTTGATTGAGATCTGAATACAACTTGTATTACCATTTTGTTGGTAGAGGAATGGGAGGAAACTGTCGTTTTTCATTATAATGGTCTTGCATTTGTCCGATCTTGCTCATGTTTTTCTCTGATGAATTCAATGCTGTATATTCCCAAGCTTAGGATATCCTAAGGCTAATTGTTCTGTAACTATATAGCAAACAATACACGCTCGCTGAAGTGAGGACTGGAAACCTGGCCCTGCTGGTATGTCCTGTCCATTTAAGTTGGTGTACTACATAAAGTTAATATAAAAAGTTAAATAAAGTTAAATATTATGAAAGTTAAATTCATAAAAAATGCATTGTTAACAGTCTGTTTGAGGTAGGTGTTTCGTTTGAGCTACAAAAATATCAAGTTAAAACAATTGGGATAAAAGAAGCAATATTTTAGTAGTATATTAGCCTAAGCTTGTAATATTTTACACATTTTGTAACATTTTTGAACCCTTAATACCAATCACATGAGTTTTATCTTATAAAAGATATTACATGTCTTATCTGAAGACATATTCTACCCTTATATGCAACATTTCTAGAGTAACTCCTAGTAGAGTGTCCTGGAATAGGGCTGCTGTTTACCATCCGACAGAAAACTCACCAGTGAGGCTCCTGCTTGTATTCACAGTCATTAATGTATGTGTCATATTTCCCGCCTGTGACCACGGGAGGCGCAATGGGAGGCGCAATGGTTTCTTCTGAACCACATCACCCTGTAATTAGTCCCACACCTGCACCTCATTTCCTCAACCTTTCCCTCTTGTATTTATACTGGTTCCCCTCAGTTGTTCAATATGCGAACATACAATCACATTAAGCTGGTTTGTGTCCTATCGTCTATTTGTATTAGTTATGTGGCCCTCATGCCTTGTTTTTGTTTCTGTGTAAGATTGTTCCATTAAAAATCTGTATTAAGTATGGAAGCCTGCACCGGTGCCTCTTTTCCCTTTCTACAGTCTAGACAGGACCCAGTCGTGACAGTATGTGGGACTTCCAGGAGGCCAAGGGTGACATTTTCCCCTCACAAAATTTGTCAACACATAATTGGTTGATAACAGTCTTTTCCACATTATGTTGGTAGTAAATCTGAAATGTTAGTTCTTCAAAATAGACTAGGCACCATAGAGGGGGAAAAAATATGACAGGATTAATTTCTGATTCATATAGGTTTCTATATAAGAATGATGCCAAAAAAAGATGTGAGTGTAAAAAACTTTTACATAAAGTAAAGTTTCTTTTTCATTTTCCAAGAATATATGTATATGTTAACTCATAGGGGATTTTTGAATTATTTAGAGTTCTTTAAACTTTCTAAAGTGTCCTTACACTTCTTCTGTGATGTTATACAAAGATCGACTTTTTCTAGCAACTTCAGATCTTAAAAAGTCCTAAAAAATTATTTTCCATGGAATAAACATTATTTATTGTGTATATTGCTAGGTGGAAGCATACTTTTTTGCAGTTAATATCATCCAATCATTTACTGGATGCAGATTAAATTAAATTGTGTTGTATTTCACATCATTTTCATAAAAGTCACTAGGCTTTACAGTGATTTTACAAAGGGTCAAAGACTTTTAGGAACTTGGGTAAAAATCATTGTAATGCATGTCACAAGTCAAATATGGCCATTGTCTTTTCATAAGAATTTGGATCATGTGTAATTAAATCTTTTTCTGACTTTAGTTCACAGGTAAAAAGGGACTTCTAATTAATTTGACATTAATTAATATACCAGCACCTTAATCCTGCTGCCAAATACAGACCATGTCTGTCATGAGCCGCCTCCGGCACCATGAAGTGGGAGGAAAGATGTGAGAGAGAGAGAGAGAGAGAGAGAGAGAGAGAGAGAGAGAGAGAGAGAGAGAGAAAGAGAGTGAGAGACAGAGAGAGAAAAAGAAAGGGAAAGAAAGAGAGAGAGAGAGAGAAAGAGAGAGAGGTATGGGGTAGGATGTGTTAAATGCTTAAGCCAGGTTCTGGCATCTAACCAGCGGTGACACATTGTGTATGAAAAAGAAAATTCACTGAACACACACACACACAATAGCAAAAAGCAAAGAGAAAGAAGGAACAGGAAGCAGCTCATCTACATAACAGACTGGACTTTAGGGGGCATCTGTTTGAAGTAGGGATAAATAATGGGGTGTCAAGAACTAAACAAGTGGGTGTTCACATATCTAGATTGGGTTCACTGCACACAAACAAACATGAAGGTACACAAGCCTCCCTAACTCTCTTCAAGACAGTCAGTGATTAATATCTATTCAGAGACAACAGGAATGGACCACACTAGGGATTTATTTTCAACAGCCAGATAGCAGTTCTAAAATTGATGGTCGCTTACAAATGGCCTATTCTGATGATCTTAACTCTGCACTGCAGAAACATGTATACTGAAAAAGAGATGATGGTGTATCGTGCAAAAATATTCCACTAATGGCAGAATTAATTTAGTAAGGCATCCTTAAATAATTGGCACGGACAAATAGCTTTGGTTTTCTATTTGATTCGATGACATTAATGTTTAAGTTGAGATTCATAAGAAATATTTTAACCGCAACTGTTCAAATATATACTGCTGTTTGCAAACCAAATGTTATTGTACTTTCGTTCATGTAGTGTGGTTCTACTTCTGAATTCATTATTGATAACAATGCAATTCATCCCAGTTCAACCGAAAATGAGCAGTTTGACTGGTCTTGTTAAATGCAAATAAATACTTTGTAGGTATACAAATAAACAAAACGCGTTGCTCAATCACAGCATCCCAAGCGTTACTATAGCCAAACTGCATCTTGTATGAGAAGAATGGTTGAAGGAGGTTTGTACTAATCAGCTCCCTCACACCAGGGTAAATATCTCATCTCCGCTCCTGTGGAACCGCTCTCTAATGGCAGACTCCATCATTAGCACTGTAGCATCCGGCTGCCATGACCTTTGTCATTTAAGTGTTGATTGAACATTATACCGGTAAAAGCGTTGCCCTGATGATTGCTAAGGTCAGACTCAGAGCAGAACAAGCCAGCATTCTAGATCAGTATGAAAGGGCAAGTTCTGCCAGGAGCCTCATTAATGCTTAGCGGCACCAGCTACCACAGGAAATGACCTCAGTGCTTAAACTCAGAGATGCGGCCGAGGAAACTTGAGTCATCTGAGCTGCCGAATCTGCGGAGATACATTTGGACTGTGGGTAATTACACGCGCTGTTAAAAGTGCAGAGGTACGTGTGTGCGTCTAAGGCGGCGTGGAGTTGCCCGTCAGAGACCTACTTCCACCTCCTACTCATTTTACTTTCTCTGTAGAACGTTTCATTCTTAATGACAGTGTTGCTCTGCTGCTGATAATGCTTTGAACATGGACAGCAATAACACGTCAACAAAATTCTTTTTTGTAAACATCAGAAAATCACAACACACTTTTCTAAACCAGTTTTTATGCTGATTTCAGATCTGCTTTCAGTTGTTTTCAGTCACATCAACTTTTTGAATTATGAGTAATATAAGATTTGCAATAGACTTGCATGCGTTTATTAAGTAACTGTTTCTATATTTTCAGGGTGAAGTCAGACAGGCCACACTGTGGCATAGATATAATGATCAGAGTCAGTCAGCTACCACTGTTTCTTCACAAACACTCAGCATATGATTATTATATGATCATTATACCAACTATCATGCAGCATAGAACTATCACAAAAACTGTATGTGCGGGAAAAACTAAACACAGATCTGAAATCAACATGAAAACACAACAAAACCCACATAAACTTCTCTCTGATGAGCTTGACCTGTTGACCGGTGTAATCAATAGAAGTGGATTCCATTTGTTTAAGGACGATTAAGTCGATACACAAGTAGAATGTTAAATAGAATGTCTCCTGACCTTGGCTTATTGCAGTCCAAGCTTAAAAAAAGAATGAGTTTCCTGATGGATAATCAATGCATAGAAAAAAATATAGACATACAGGGGGGTCCTCGAGTTACGACACAGATCCGTTCCTACGACAGTGATTTAACCCACATTTTGGTGTTAATCAAAACACACCCTAGCCTCCTCTTGATTTTAATACAGTCACTTACTGATTCTAATACAGTTGTGAAATCACAATCTAGAACTTAAAAACACAACTAAGCCACAGACAAAGAAAAAGGACATAAATACTGTACTTGTACTTGTACACAGTACTGTAGTAACAAAAGAAATGCAAAAACACTTAATAAACCAAAATGGTGGAAGTAAGCATACTGGGGGACGCCACCCCCCTCACTTATACACCGCATTACTCCATATTTTATGTATTCTTTCGCTGCATACAACCAAAGTAGTTCTCCCACGTAGTACATAAGTGTGTAAAACACTCAGGTCTCTTTTTTACGGTTTTAAACGATCACTGCCCAGCTCCTGATCGACCGATCACGAATCTGAATACAAACACAGTACACCAGACAGCAAAGAATGCTTAGCACTGGAAATCAGCACAGGTTTAGGTAAGACGTGGCACCAAAAGGTTAAGCAGAATAGTGTGATTGCTTCATTAACAATTTTTTTTTCGCACATTAACAGTTTTTTTAATTACTGTTATTTTGAAAGTTTTTTTTTTGTGCTCGACCACTTCACCTCACTCTAACAGAGACACTTGCTAATGAACACAGATTACGTTGCTCTCTGATGAAAGAAAAATGTTTTTGCTGGTACCTGTTCAGAAAAAAAAGAAGATTTATAAATGTTAACTTTCCTGTTACCTGTTATAATATTATGATTGTGGCTGTGGACTCAGACGGGAACTTGTTTTCTATAATAAACTAACATGTGAATGCCCTGCAGATTCACAAAAAATATTTTAACTGTGTAACTGTGTTAAAGGGAACACTGCTGTTAAAAAGCTCCTTATTGATATAAAGTGTTTGCAAATCCAGTGTTATTGACCCTTTTGTTCATATACTTTTAAAATGCACAATATTGAATTGTGATTAATCGCACAAATCATGTGATTAATCATGATTTAACATTTGAATCCTTGCCCGGCATTAATTAATAGAAATAATAATACAATTATAGTAATCGTTATGATAAACATAGTATTAGTCTTTGTAGTGTGATTTTTAAATAATGAAACCTGTGTCCAGTTTATGCATTCAGATCTATCCAGTGGTGTACAATGTATTAAAGGACAGAAAGATTCAACTGTTCAAATGTTTCAGCCAAGCGTTTTTGTTTCCAGTGAACTGGTGCAACAGTACAATACCTGTCATGCAAGCCCACACCTCTACTTTCTGCACATGACGCAGTGACCAAATGTATAACAATACACAAGCCTACGCCAAAAGATTTCCAACTGTCTTTTCAATCACTTGTTGAAATGGAAATAAGTGCAATGTTTTCTTTTTAATGTCACAACTCCAGGAATAGGCTTTCATTTTCTGTAATAAATAGAAGAATCAGTTCCTCACGGCTGAGTTCCAGTTCTACAGCACCCCTTCAAGTCCTGCAATCAGACCTCATCAAAGCCCTGGAGCTATCGAAAAATCCCTCTCTGCTGAGAGTTTGATTGGGTTTTGCTTGGACTTTATCAGGTTTTTCTTAGGGCCTTTAATTAACACTATTACTTTTGCCCCATATGAAAAAATACAGTGACTCCACAGTGGTGTAGTCGTGCCTGGGCTAGGTGGGTATACGGACCTCTTAGGGACCCCCACCTCAACATGTGCATCCAAACACTGAAAATACACCATTAGCTTAGAATATAAATATAAGCTAAACGTCGTCTGTTAAAAAAAGGAAGAATATCAAAAGAAACACAAAACAGCTTCAGAAATAAAAGACAGCACTGTAGTTTATTCTGAAATCAGCGAATCTATGAGCATGACAACCATTCCATGCTAGTGTCTGTTAAATTCCATTCTGCTTTATGAGGGTGATCACCACAATCAAATCTTATTTAATGAGGAAAAGTATAAAAACACTGCTGTAATCGATACTCTCCTCTCACAATGTGACCAGCCGGATGGTAAAACACTACTAGAAGTTCGTGAAAGATAATTATTACCATTCAGTTTAAGAGAGAACAAGAGATTTGTAAACTTTGCATAATTTCTCCTATTTTAATGTTTTGTCATTTCCTTTAAAATGATGCTTTAAAGAATAATATTTTTATTTGGAAATTACGAGAAATATTATCAGCAGTTCTTAAAAACTAAGACAAAGCTGTTCAGTTCAATACTTGCACCGATAAAAGATAAAACATGGGAAACTGAACATACTTGCAGTAGTCTTAGTTTTCTATATTACTATACAAAAAATTAAATAAATACATCCCCGGTTAAATGGTGTTTTGTTGATACATTGTCTAAAGCAGGGGTCTCCAAACTTTTTACCTCTGAGAGCTACTTTTACAAAATGAAAATGTGCTACTCATTTTTGTAACGTTTATTCTCATAGCTTATTTCAACCCAAACAAACTGAATAAGCTTATTTGCCTGGACAGTAATTATTTGTTGGCCTCCATAACTCACATTTTGTATTAAAACACAAAAAATATTTAGTTCACCTGCATCTGCATTTTGTACTTTTGTAAGCATTTATTTGCACCAAGTTGTACATCGGCAACAACAGACAAAATTTCTGTCTTACTTTTGTGGTCCCGGAATAACATTTCAGCCACCGCGGTCATGGCCTCCTTCACAATCCCGCCATCGGTGAAGGGCTTTTTGAGCTTCGTTAAGATGTGCGCCGCTTTAAACGAGGCCTCTGTTGCAGCATTGGCCTTCTTCGTAGGTTTGGTGAACAGAGACTGGTGTCTTTAAAGCGTGGTTTCAGCTCTTTTATCTTCTCCTTTCGTACCTTCAGGAAAGTCCCGTGAAAAGTTCCTGTGGACCTTCGTGAAATGGCGCTCCACGTTACATCTTTTACCGACTGACACGCTACCACCGCAGATCAGATACACGCACTTGTTTACATTTGTGAAACTAAACTCTGTTTCCCACGCTTCATGAAAATAATACGTTTTCAGCCTCTTATTGGTATGACTACCTGCCGCTGTTATGGTCGCTCCCATCTCACACCATCTGAATCTGAATCCGAATCCGAATCTGAATCATCACTGTTTGATTGACAACTAATAGGCAAATAATGATTTGGTGTAAGAAGGGAGCAGACTAATCAAATTTGACTGGTCAAGTTTTCAAATGTATGTAGATTCATTAACCCTTCGGCGAGCTACTTGAAGAGGGGTTGCAAGCTACTGGTAGCTAGCGAGCGACGTGTTGGAGACCCCAGGTATGGAAGTTGATTGAAATTATTTGTCATTTATAAATGAATACTGTCAAGTCAAGTATACAGTTTATTATGATACATAAAAGTCATTCACTGTGCTTTAGTAGAATAAAAAGTATGTATAGAAAAGATTAAAA
Source organism: Brachypetersius gabonensis (assembly GCA_037577145.1). NCBI lineage: Eukaryota > Metazoa > Chordata > Actinopteri > Characiformes > Alestidae > Brachypetersius > Brachypetersius gabonensis. The sequence continues at coordinate 12,670 of JBBJLR010113507.1, read as the reverse complement.
GTGCAATGGAAGCGCAGATTTTTAAAAGAAGGGATTTTTAAGCAGCTTTTTACTACAGCTGCAGTTGGTGTAGAACTGATCCTGATGGGCAGTTGGTTCCAGGGGCAGCATAGTAACTAACCACCATTATAAGATGTTTAGTTTTGTGCTGTGATATGTTCACTTTTTTCCTACTACTGGCATAAACTGGCTGGTTTATAACTAGAGCGAACAGTAGAACACACTGCGATTCAGGCCAAAACTGGTCAAAAGCAAAGTGATGATCAAGCAGAAAATATATAGATACAGACTTACTGCCTGCTACAATTTGGTGTGTAAACAAGCTCCTGAGCGGTGACTATTCACCATTTAGCACTATGTGCACACCACTACCTTAGATGTTCTTCTTGCATGCTATATGTACATATATGATTACTGATGTACAGGGCTGGACTGGGACAAAAAAAATCCGACCAGGCCTTTTGAGCCAAGACCTGTTGGCTGTTGTTTGGGGGAGGATGTGCAAGTACAAAAGTTGGCAAAAGTATTGGGACATACCTCTTAAATGTTGAATTCAGGTGACCTCTGCATTGAAAGGTAATATTAATGCCTCGGCACACCAAGACATTTTGGACAACACCATGCTTCCAACTTTGTGGACACCGTTTGAGGAGGAACTGTTTCTATTCCAGCTTGACTGTGTCCCAGTGCACAAAGCGAGATCCATCCAACACCTTTGGAATGAACTGGACCGGATATTGTGAGCCAGACTGTGATGGCCATCACATAAAATGTCAGTAAACCTCTGCACCTACACTTTATCATTTGTTTAATTTATTTTAGGTCTGTTAATTGCAAATAAGTTCCACACACAGATTATAAAGCATACTTGTTTTATTTGATAGTACACAAGTTATCTATTCAAAGTTCACACATTTAGTTAACTTTTGTAACATCTTATATTGCTTAGTTATGATTTGTAATTTTGACTTTTGTTACCGGTTACGGGGAATGCTGCTGGGGGCCGGACGGTGGCGCAGGGGTTAGCGCTGTTGCCTCACAGCAAGATGGTCCTGGGCTCGACTCCCGGGTTGGGCGCAGGGTCTTTCTGTGTGGAGTTTGCATGTCCTCCCCGTGTCTGCGTGGGTTTCCTCCCACCACCAAAAACATGCGTACCTTCAGGAATAGGTGAATTGAGCACTAGAAATTGCCCGTAGGTGTGAATGTGAGCGTAAATGATTGTCTGTCTCTCTGTATGTGGCCCTGTGACGTGTTGGCGACTGTCCAGGGTGTACCCCGCCTTCGCCCATTGCAGCTGGGATAGGCTTCAGCCCAGCCCCCCCAACCGAAACTCCAAAATCTTGTGGAAAGCCTTCAAAGAAGAGTGGAATCTGTTATAGCTGCAAAGGGAGACCAACTCCATGTTAAAGGACTATGTATTTGAATGCAGTGCCTTTAAAGTCCCTGTTAGTGGAATGGTCAGGCATCCCATATAGTGTATGTACATAAAATGTGTTTTATCTCGAGTATTTGTCCCATTTGGCTTATGAAAATGTCTATCACTAAATGATCTTTTCCAGTTTCTATTCATTGACATTTTGACATGAGAAAACAGGCAGCATTCACCTTACCGGTATCATGAATGTGTATGTTCAGTCTTATAGAGGTGTAAATAAGAAATACCTACAGCTTAATATACAGAACTTGTCTGTCAAATAGGGACATATGACCATAAAACAGATTTTTGCATGACAGAAAACAAATGCTTATAGTCCCAAGAGTGAAAAACGTATTTTTATTTTTTTCATCATTTTAAAACGTAAAAATAATGTAATATCCCCTTCCTGAGACAGATAAGTTACAAAGCAGGATGATGGGTGATGCACCTGAAAGGGATGTATACTGTAACCCAAATGGTGTGCAGGGGTATGAAGGTTCTGTCACTAATGTACAAGGCATATTTATGGTCATTTACTGACATCCATTACTGCCGGTTCGCTCCCTCTGAAAATAGCTTTGTTTTTTGAGCCCATGTAACAGAACAAGATGTGAAAGTGTGCATTTGAGTGGCACCGGGTCATTATGGCTGGCAGAATTGTACCATTCACACTACAAAAAACAGGGTGGATTTTAAAAAGCAAAAGTGAGTGAGAAAGAATGACAGAAAGAGGTAAATGTAGAGGTGGAGAGAGATGTATATTTAAAGTGAGGTAGAGAGAGAGAGCTAGAGATAGATAGAGAGCTGCAGAGAGATGGAGAGAGAGAGATGTAGAGAGCAATGGAGAGAGAGAGATGGAGTATGATAGATGTAGAGAGAGATGGAGTATGAGAAAGAGATGTAGAGCGAGAGAGATGTAGCGAGAGATGGAGTATGAGAGAGAGATGTAGAGAGAGATGCAGAGAGAGAGAGCAATGCAGAGAGAGAGAGGGATGCTGAGAGAGAGAGAGAGAGAGAGAGAGATGCAGAGAAAGAGAGAGAGGAGTGTAGAGAGAGGAGTAAAGAGAGAGATGTAAATATACAGAGGAAGGTAGAGAGAGCTTGGGAGGGACCTAGAGAGAGAGAGAGAGATGAGAAATGGGTAAGTGAAAAGAAGGGACTGAGTGAATGTCAGAAAGATAAACAGCCTTTTTAGAAACATGGGCCTACTGAGGGCCCCCCATCCCGTTAGCATGCGGGGGGCAGGGAGAATGAGTGATTGGAGCTTCTATTTGGTCGCCTCCACACCCTAAAACACCTTCCTTTTTGGGGACCTGGGCGTGGATAGGCCATCAGTATGAAAAATGGCCACTCCGCTTGTGGTAAGCAATAAGTTACTTCATTCCAGCAGCGCAACAGTGTGCAGCCAGGACGCACCAACCATGACCTTCCAGGAGACTGTGTTTACCCAGATCTGCTTCATCATGCCGCAATCACTGAAATGTAGCTGGAATTCATGTCAGGGTGGATTTATTGGATATCCAAGCATGAACAGACCAGGATGCCCAGGATTTTCAATAATGCTGGTGATGGACAACTCATAAAAGACTTGGCTCTGGACTTGCAAACGTGCAAAAAAGACTTTTCATGTAGTTGTTCTCTGTAAAGAACTTGCCAATTGATGATTCTGTAATGAACCACTTGCCTAATTAAGATTTACATCATTTAAAAATAAGTGTAAGGTCTAAATAAGAAGCTTAAGGATATGGGTGGGCACCCTTGGTCAAATGGCATGTTTGTTTTTTGAAGCAAGAGAAGACACACTTCTATATTATTTCAATGCACATTTATTGCTTAGATGCAGAATAGATGCAGAACAGTTGTTTTTACTGCTTTCAAGTTATTGGTGCCCAGTTCATGATAACTGTAAGCATATATAGTACATTGGGAGTAATGATTTTTGAGATAGGTGAAACGTATAAAGATTTCATGTCAAAGGGATGACAGGGCTATACAACATTTTCTCAGCATTTTCAGAAATTCCATCCAATACACATGAACAAGCAGGACGACTTCCATCCATCCATTATCTACCCCTTATTCCTGCATTCAGGGTCGGGGAGCAGGACGTCTTTTGCATCAGAAATCAGGAGTACCTGTTTTTGCACCAGCAAAATAGTTCATGGAATTACTTTGTTGTCCAAAGACGTATATAGAAAACTAACAGACTTAATGTTATGAAGCCATTTTAGCAGTGCCAGCGTCAAGTGGGGGCATTCGAAGGCACTACACCCTCTAGCGATTTGCCACCCCCCCTACACCCCCCAGTGTCGTGTTACATCCCCACCCCCCCAGCGGAAGAATGATATCGAGAGGGGTGCCAACGCGGACTAATGTCAGAACCCCCCTTCCCCCTCGGACCTGGTGGGGTGGTCTCGGCTCAAAATGCCCGGTAAGATTTTTTGGTCCCAGTCCAGCCCTGTTGAATTTAGTCCCCGCCCCCAATAGTCAGTTGGATGCCAGCCCGGTGGATCTGCTCTGACGCCGGCCCTGCATTTTACTATTGTCTATTTTTCAGTTAAAATTGAAATAAAGTCACATGTTCTGCCCTCATACCAGCATCAGACAGAAAAGGACTAACAAGAAATTCAGTGTTCAAATGCCAAATGCCTATATGTGCCTGTGTAACTTCAAAAATGTTATTACACCACCATCGAGGGTAATCAATCTTCCAAGGAGCGAGCAGACAAGAAAGTCCAAGTGCTTTCCCCATGCACCAGAAATCTGCACTACAGTTTTTACATTAAAGTTACATCAAAGGCCTGTTTTCAAGTACTTAAAGCAATCTTCCATATAAAATGTATTTTAAATGTGGTTTGAGTTACATTTCACTAACTTGGTTCAGTTTCTTCCAACAGGGTGATACAGAAGTCGTAGCTTTGTGAAGTACTTCAGTTCCTTTACTGCTGTGTTCTCAGGGAGACTCTTCAGAAGACAGAGAGTAAATCCTTTTCTTGCAGGGCGGGGCGGCAATACAAGATAGTCTGGGGAACGCCACAAATCATAGCAGAAAATACTAAAGATAAATGCTATCAGTCTTGTCCCTGTGGCTCCTACAACCATGCGACACAGAACATTTGATATGAGAGCATTTGTTTTACCAGCGTTGCTTGACCTGTCTGTAGAGACCAGATGCGGATATTTGATTTGCTGTGGGTTATTACTTTCTGTTCCATAAATGAACTGAAATCAAAGCTGAGGTGCACTGGGGAAAGAGTCAAAATTACTTGGTGGCACAGTGCTACCATGTTTTCTAATGCAAAATAGCACCCAACAGCAAGATTTTTTCACACATTTAGAAACACTATATGGACAAGTATTGGGACACCTGACCATTACACAAACAGGGACTTTAATGACACTGCATTCAAATTCATAGACTTTAATATGGAGTTGGTCCCCCATATGCAGCTATAACAGCTTCCACTTTTCTTGGAAGGCTTTCCACAAGATTTTGGAGTTTCTGTGGGAATTTGTGCTCACATTTTCTGTTGAGCATTTATATGGTCAGACACTGATGTCAGACGACCTCATCAGTTCATCCTAAAGGTATTGGAAGGGGTTGAGGTCAGGGCTCTGTGCGGTTCAGTCAAGTTCTTTCACACTGAACTCCTCCAGCCATGTCCTTCAGGAGCTTGCTTTATGCTCTGGGACACAGTCTGGAACAGAAAAGTTTCTTCCTCAAAGGCGTTCTCAATGTTTCTGAGTAAACCGCTGAGTCACTTCTGGAGCATGAAATTATGCATGTGTATGAATAGCTAATGCAACTGATAGGAAATTTGTTTTTTCTTAATGTCAACAAATAAAAACTTGCACAGAATTGAGTAAATACGGTTTAACTGGTTTACAGTTTGTAATTTTCAAAAAAAAACTGGGATCCTCATTTTTAAAAAAAATTGGGATGCTATTTAAAATGTGATAAGTGCAAGTCATGTAAACCACATATTTCATTGAAAATGAATGATTAAAGAAGAATTAAAGATATCAAATATTACATTTTAGCATTTTTAATCATTTGTAGGAAGAAAAAAAATATGCACTCATTTTAAAAACATTCCAAAGAAGTTGGGACAAGGGTATGTTTGCCACTGTGTTGCATCACCTCTTCTTTTAACAACACTGAAGAGACCAGTTTGTGCGTGTTGAAAATGAATACTGTCCCATTCTTGCCTGATCCAACAATTCCTGGTGTCCTTTGTTGTATTTTCTGGTTCATGAGGAGCCAAATCCTTTATTGGGTGACAGATCTTTACTCTTCTATTACAGAGCCATGCTCTTGTAATATGTGCACAATATAGACATCATCGCGCTGAAATACGATTTTTCCTCAAAAAAAATGCAGCATCCAAAACCTGTATCGTTCAGCATTAATATCGTTCAGCATTAATGGTGATTCCCAGGTGTGGAAGATACTTGTGATATGCACTAAAGCACCGCTATACTATCATCAGTGCTGGGTTTGAAACTATACACTGAGAAGTAGGACCTTAGCTCTCCTCAGTCCACCTCAGTCATTCTTTTTACATGAGCTTATACTGTAAAGTTTCTTGTTTGGAGATACATGAGATACATTCAATTTACCTGTATCTTGCAAATGTATCTAATCATATGGACACGATATGGACAAAAGTAATGGGACACACCTGTTTTTTAGGGTTTGTGCTAGACTCCTCACTTCCAGTGAAGGACAGTCTTAATACTTCAGCAGACCAAGACAACATCATGCTTCCAACTGTGGACCCAGTTTGGGGAAGAACCTCTATTCCAGCATGACTCTGTCCCAGTGCACAAAGCAAGCTCCATAAAGACATGGTTGCATGAGTTCAGTGTGGAAGAACCTGATGCCCATACAGAGCCCTGTCACAGCTGCATAACAGCAAAGGGAGTCCAACTCCATATTAAAGTCTATATATTTAAATGCAATGTTATTAAAGTCCCTGTTTGTGTGATGGTCAGACTTCCCAATAGCTTATAGTGTATGTCCTTGCTACATTTTGTTAATTCCAGCTTGTCTGAAAAACATACATGATGAATTTGGTACATAAGGTCTATCAGACCTTGAAATCTGTTTTTGCCATGTTGCTCATCTCTGATGGGAAATTCCATTTTGAAGTCAGGTGCAGCTGTATCTGTGATTGTGTATGCAGGATGAACCCAATTGTAATCGTTTTTTTGCGGTGCTGTCTTATAAGACATCCAACACCTACATCTAGAATGCAAGCCTACATCAAGGAGAGCAAAATGCTTCTCATTTTAGTTGTTGTTGTTTTGGTAAAATCCTGCCTGGAGATTGTTTTGTAGACTTTAATCTGTTCTTCTCACATTCCAGTCACGTTCTTTAATAAAAAAAAAAACCACGTAGAGCATTCAACCCACATTTTATTAGCATGGACCTAAGAAGCATTTTGTTCTTTGAACCCGACATCACAAATACATCCTGCAAAATGTTCCTGAAAGAAAGTGAGTCAGTTACACATTTTCAACTAGTGCTGCCTTGGATTTCAGCAGAAATGAAAAGCAATCCCGATGAATGTTAAATGGACGTGAAGATGAGAAAGGATTTCCTACCAGTTTTATACCTTTCAAATATTGGTTCTTCAAGTGAAGCCGTTTTAGTTACCTGAGGGCAATTACTGAAAACGAGATGGAGTGTGAAGGACCTTTTTTAAAGTAAAGTGTAAGTAATGGCCTTTACATCACGTGGTGGGTCTATAGACTTTAACAAGGTTCGTTTACAAATATGGATCTTTTAGGAACTATTTGTTGAAAGGACCTTTAGGAGACCAAGCATTGCATCCTGTAATGCTGAAAAAGAAAATATGAAGACAGGTGTGCAACTGGCAGGAATATTAAAGATTTAAGGGAGCAGCATGACATTGAATGGATGCTTGAGATAAGATAAATAATAAATAAAGTGGCCCCTCGTAGTCATGAGTCAACATACCACAGCACAGTGTGAAATTCATTTGCTGCATTTAATCCATTCACCATGTGAAGCGCGGGGCCGCCACCAACGAGGGGCGCCCAGGGGGCAGTGTGTGATATGAGTGGTCCTGGGATTTGTCCCTGCAACTTTCTAGTCGTAGGGACAATTCCCTAACCACCTGACCGTCAGCTGCCCCAGTGTGAAGAACCTTAACATTGTGAGGAGGATCTTCATACATGTATCTGAAGGACAAAAATAGCTTTTCAAAGAATAATGAATGGGAAATAGAAGTGGCTCTTTGTTCAGTAATTCACTTAAACTGGAAATTGAACAATTTCTCTTCTTTTTAAAGTGGTCAGATGTTTTATTTTCTTTTTTGTTTGTCCCCTGCCTATGCACAGACGCCTTTCCCTCGACCTTTTCACCCTACGCTCCCACCACACACACACACACACACACACATACACACACACAGTTAATTAATGAATTCCAGGGACAGACATTTGACAGGCAGGTGGGAATAACATACTCAAAACTGCAGAAGAATAGAAGTGCTGAAAAAAGGGAAGTGAAAGGAAAGAGAGAGGCAGACCTCATTAATTGCTGCCTCGAGAGAACAAGATAAAAGGTACAGCTTAGACAGAAATGTACAGGGAGTCCTTTTACTCTGACTCAACAGTTTGGGTCTGGGGAGCCTCACTGGAGAGTCAAAAAATGTGTCAACGCTGTTCATTAAATGAAGAATCTGTTACATCAAAAATGAATGGGAAGCCTCAGTGTTAACACAAAACACAAGACTGAAGTGTTAGGTGGTTGTATCCTCCATGTACAAATTTTCTATATTGTGCCGTGACTCATTATGGCCACATAAAGGGCTGTTGCCATATACTAAATGTTTTTCTGTACTACCTAGAAACTCAAAATATATTCAACCTCAAAAGCATTAGCAAGGTTAGATAATAATACTCTGAAAGACTTCACTGTCTGAACAAATCCTTGTACAATATACTGGGACACCTGATTTCAGGGTTTGAGCTAGGCCTCTTGCTTCCAATGAAGGTCAATAATAATTCTTCAGTATATCAGGACATTTTGGATAACGCCATGCTTCCAACTTTGTGGACGCAGTTTGGAGAAGAACCTTCTCAGCTCCAGCATGACTGTGTTCCAGTGCTCAAAGTGAGCTCCATAAAGACAGGGTTGGAAGAGTTCAGTGTGGAAGAACTAGACTGGCACAGAGCCCTGACCTCAACCCCATCCAGCACCTTTGGGATGAACTGGAACGGAGATTCCTTCTCGTCCAACATCAGTTCCTGATCTCTTAAATACTCTACATAATGAACGGGCACAAATTCCCACAGAAACTCAGACAGAAAATCTTGTGGAAAGCATTCCAAGAAGAATGGAAGCAGTCTTCAAAGTTAATGTTGGTCAGGCATCCCAATACTTTTGTCCATATAGTGTATCTCCCAAATACAAAGTCTCCCAAAAGACTTTCTGTGTAAAATGATTGTCAAAACATTTTCAGTCATTTTTAAACAACTTTTATTGCTCCGTCCTTAATTAAATATGATATTTTGACAGTACAGTAAACCCTTGTTATTCGTGGGGGTTACGTTACAGGGGCACCCGCATATAATGAAAAACCGCGTTGTTGTGTTTTGGTCAAAAAATGTCTTAAAATGCCTATTTGAATAGTCTAAACCCTAAACATGAACCCAAATGTGCTCCCAGATCACTTTAATTTCATTTTAAACTCAGTTTAATACATTACCCTTAAAGAAAAAAGTCATGAACGAGAGAGACAGAGGGGGGGAGGGGCGCGAGAGAGAGAGATACAGAGAGAGAGAGAGCAAGATAGATAGAGAGAGAGAGAGAGAGAGAGAGAGAGAGAGAGAGAGAGACACGCGCTCTGGAAAAGTCAGGAACGAGAGAGAGAGAGAGAGGGCGCGCACGAGAGAGAGAGAGAGAGAGAGAGAGAGGGCGCGCCCGCGAGAGAGATGTGCATAGCTGAGCGCTCCTCCGGTGAGAAAGAGAGAGAGAGGTAGAGAGAGAGTTGGCGTGCCTAAAATTGGAAAAAAAAATTGCCACGAAAAAAAGCAACAACAAAAAAAATGAGAATATGGGAGCAGTCTCCGCGATGTTCTGGAGATTTCCGCGTAAAACGATCACTTCCGTTCTCGAAAAAAAAACGCGTGTGACTGGATTTGCGAGTCCTGATCGGCGTAAAAGTGAGGGTTTACTGTATACCTTGTAAAATATAATTCCGAATGCTACGAATAAAGATTTAAAGGGAAATATGGGACAAAGCCATCTTTTCAAGCAGTAACTGTGGGTGTGAGCAGTGCTTGACTATGTATAGTCCACTAAGCGAATATATTAAGCCAGCATTGCAAATGGCATTGTAGATCTGAGACATCACCTTTGCCACCTTTACCAAAGAACTTGAATCCTGCCTGGACTGTGATCACCTATTCAAGCAAAAATATTCAGCACTGGAGGGAAATTATTCAGTAATGCTTTGAATTTCGAACTCCTCGGTTATACTTACTGAACTGAGCGAAGTGAAGTGGAACTGAACGCAGCCCTCTTATTTAGCGATGTAGCACTGTAGCAATCTAAAGCTGAGGGCACAACATAAAGTAATCAAATGTGTGCTTAATAGCTTCAAGGGCTCTCCTTCAGGCAGACAGGTGTGGACAGCACATACATGATTGCAAAGGGAGAAAAAAAAAAGAAAGTGATGAATTGAAGAGGTAGAGGATAAAAAGGCCCCAATTATAGAGACCCCAGGGGAACAAGACAAAATGAAGTGGGAAGTTCATATCAGAGCTTTCCATCTTACTTATGTCATCTTCACCCTAATCAGACCTTTCTGTCTAGGAGATGATACAAGACAAGACAGGTCAGCTTCACCTCTCTTTCCAATTTAATAATAATTCCTGATGATCAGGAACAGATGTAACGTTATTTTCAATTCCCTTCATTACATTTACGTCTGCTGATCAATGCTTACCACTGCAATTTGTGCCCAGTTATACAACAACACAGTTATATAATAACAATTCAATATTAAATGTTGCCATCAGGAGTGATCAAGTTTATTTAGTAGTGTGTATTGATATAGTGGGCAAAATCTAGATGCTTGCACTTTTACTTAATGACATTTCCAAGCAAAACACAAAATGTTGCTTTTGACAAATACAAAGTGAATATCTATGTAAAAAAAAAGGTCATTTTTCATGGTTAAAAAAAAATTCTTGGTCAGTTTGTCGAGCTTTCGTACATTCTGTTGACTAATTAAAATATACAAGCTAATTCATATCAGTGTGAAATTAAACTGCCCATCACTGGGGTGAAATATGTTGGTGCCCTGGTGGTTAGGATGTTGCACCTGTGATCAGAAGGTTCTGGGTTCAAATCCCAGGACTGGCAGTGGTGCCACTAAGGTACCTTTGAGAAAGGTACCGTCCCCACACACGGCTCCCCAAGCACTGATCGCTGGCTACCCACTGCTTTCCTATGTACAGCGGAGGCTGAAATCCAACAGAAATATCTAAAGCATGTATGGGATATGCACCTCACTGACTAACACGATCATTTAAATTCACTTAGTTCAGTTTTGCTCATATTAACACAAATGCTTGGTTAGAGCACAAGCTGTAAATACTGCATTTTGCCAGAATTTCTATTCAAACCAAGAATGCTGTCAGTGGAAGAAAACGAATTCATGGACACAAAGCTTTTATGACCTTGAGAACAGCAGATCTCAGCAATGCTGTTTGGGCGCCGTCGGGTCATGCAGTAGAACACTGATGTTTGAAAGGGATTTGACAAACAGTGGTGGAGGCCGTTTATGTGTTTAGAGCTGCGCGCCTCAGAGAGATTATTTATTTGCTTGCCATTAAAATGATAATGCCGTCACCCCCTCCTCTCTTACTCTCTGTCTCTCCTACTTATCTTTGTAGAACAGAGGAAAGCTTCGAAAGATGGCGTGAGTTGCTCTTAATCTGAAGAATAGCCTTCATAGGGCGCTGTCACATCCTCCACAGGACAAAAACCAACAAGGCTGTCTGCTGAACACTCGAATGAATTTCCAGTTCTCCACAGACGCTGGATAAGGGGAGAAATGCTTGAGCGCAATTTAAAAGCATAACTTATACCATGATAGAGGGATAAGATTATCCAGCATGCCAAGTTGACTAAGCCTACTTTTTTTTTCACCCATTGACAATATAAAACAAATTCACAGCTTTTTTTTTTTAATAAAATGGAGATTTCTTCACAAGTGTGTCTAAACTGTGCTTATTAACAATTTCTAGTAACATAATGCTAGAGTGAGTCTAATCGGCTGGATATCTTATAGCAATAAATATTATGCAGAAATGATTAATAATGCAATATAGAAACATTTCCTCTGTAAATACTCTTTGATAATCTGATCATCATTATGTTATTTCTGTTAGTGGCCCTATTGTTCTATTAAACAGCAAATCAATTACAGCAAGAGCCAAAAGCCAAGAGTCAAACTTGAATCCCGCTGGGTTTATTATTAGTATGGCACAACTAATTCAGCTGATCAGGTCAAGTCAAGTAGGTGTTTCTTGGTGGCCTGGCTTTTAGGGAATTGGCCCTGCAATAGGAAGGTTGTTGGTTTGAATCCCAGGACTGCCAGTGGAGCCCTTGTGCTGTTCACACTGTGTGCTGTGCTGTGTTGTGTTGTCTGGTGTTCACATATAGTTACACTTTACTGCCATTTTACCATCTACACAGCACACAGAGAACCAAAAAAGTGAATAAACACAGTGTTAAGACAGTTAAAAAAAAATACAAAGACTGAATTGTATTGTTGAAATAGCAGAGAGCACTCTATTTTTGCTTATCAGTCTTATGGTGGGGGGTTGGGGGTGGGGCTTGTCTGAGGGGAGGAGCCGGGTGTGCCCCTGCCATGCAATGAAACTCAATGTTTTATTTTAGTACTAGCTTGTAGTAAGCTTTAATTGACTTACTTTAATTAAATAATATTTTATCTAAAACATGCCCCTCTTAGAGCTTACACACACATCTTATAAGTTCTTATAACTGGGTTATAATATCATATCCATAAGTAATCTATATCCATAAAGACACGCATGAGCACAGACTTGGAGTAGATATTAGCTCTACCAAAACAAATCATAATATTCTAATCATCCAACCCCATCCCCTGCACAACACACGCACACACACACACACACACACACACACACACACACACACACACACACACACACACACACACACACACA
>JBBJLR010113499.1:0-21104 GCA_037577145.1 Brachypetersius gabonensis | reverse complement strand
TGAGGGGGGGGGGGAGTGCGCTTTGCTGGATTTGGCCTTTTCTGTGTTTGACGTTAGGGCCCACCCAGGGTTGTGTGTTTGTGAGTGTAAATGCACAATAGCAATCAGTAATTCTGCTCTGACCTACAGAGAACTTCCATCTTCTTCCATCTTCTAACGTTTTGCGCGGTCTGTCACACTGGTGCTGCCACAGTTGCCTTTGTTGTGGAACTGTACACGCACATTGCAGATTTTTTCAGAATTTGCTCGCGTCTGCACTCCTGACACAACCCAGCCTCCGAGCAGAAACATGTCTCTGTGTTTACAAACCCAGCGCCTGATGCACCGCCGGCGTGAAAAGCGTCAGACTGTGTTTACAGCCGTGTGTGATGAGTGCAGGCTGTGGCGCTGCCAGAGGCCCTATCAGAGCCAGGCCGCTTGACCCTGGCCTAATCTCACTTGGGTACAGTGAAGCACGCTGTCCCTGGGTCCCTGACACTGCTGTGTGCGGTACTGGATAATGTATCATCTTGGGGTTGTCACAATTACTCCATTAAAATCAACGGTTCAAAAGAACCCCAACATGAGTCAATTAAAATGTTCTTGAATTCCTCAGAATTCTGCAGTGGAAATGATAATGATTGTATCCTTTGGATGCTTTTTGTTTGCTTGAATGGTTCTTCTAGAAAATGTCGATCATTTTGGTAAAAAAAATGGATCTGTGTAGCACCAAAAGTGGCTCTGCTGTTGTTACTTAATGAAGGGTGAGGTACTTTTGCCAAGGGTGAGGATAATCTCTGACGACGTGTTTCTTCTGGAAGTTCCTCCTGCGTTATGAGGACGTGTGGAGTTAAGAGAGGTCAGGAGCTCGATTAGCGATGAGCATGATCCCATGCCGGGTGAGGCTCTATATAAACGGGAAAGAAGTCTTTTTTTAATCACTGTAGTGTTGGTACGTTCATCTCTGCTATTCCAGGGAAGCGTATTCACACACACATACACAGGCACCGCACACACAGTGATCCTGGCACCGCTCCACCGCGCTCTCACATTCTTTTTGGGTTTTCTTGTATGGGGCCTGGCGGTGGGGGCGTGTCCTCCGAAATGTAGTTATTATACAGTAAGTTCTTATAGTAATTAATCTTCTCGTGTTGAATGTTAATTCCTACACTGACCTGAGAAACCAACCGTAAACTGCCTTTTGGACTGACGTGAACTGAAGGAGAAGCATTTCATCGCTTGTGGAACAAACCTGCCCTCACAGCTCGGTGCGGTCTGATACCATGGTTTATTTTCTTTTTGCCCTTTTTAAAAAGTACTTATTTGTTTTACATTTGTTACATTTTACACTGTGTCCAATGTTTATGATAAATGTCAAATTATTTAGAGAAAATTATTTTTACATGATTCCATTAATAAATAAATTTGCCTTTTTGGCCTTACCAGTGACCAATGACATTAATGTTCCTGAATTAATGCACTGAATGATCCTGCAGTTAAGTCAGAAATAGACCTTTGTCTATTTTTTTTGTCTGTTTTGTGTAGTATCCGTGAACACAGAACTGTCTTCTCATTCTCTGTGCGTCTTTAGAAAGTAAAGTCTCAAGATTTCACACTCAGATTACTCTGCGTGTGTTGGTTTCCCTGTTTGAAACCCTGTTTTCTGGAGACATTGTTTCACTTTTCACCAGATTGCACCTTTTTTGCCAATTTTGTCAAGTTTGCATGTTGTTTATACAGGTAAAGTAAGGCCCAGAATATTTTATTTTGTGAGGGAGAATAAAGCAGCCCTAAAGCGGAGGACAGAGTGATGGAAAGGTGTCATTCTCCGTCCGGGGAAAAGTGTTATTTTGCTTTCTTAAGATTTTGCTTCCTCCAGCCTGGTTTTGTCTAAATAGCCTGTCTGTAACCTGACTCTCTCTCTCCCGCTCTCTCTCTATCTCTCTTGCTCTCTCTCTTGCTCTCTCTCTCTCTCTCCCTCTCTCTTTCTCTTCTCTCTCTCTCTCTCCCTCTCTCTTTCTCTTCTCTTTTTCTCTCTCTCACCCTCTCTCTTTCTCTTCTCTCTCTCTCTCTCTCTCTCTCTCTCTCTCTCTCTCTCTCTCTCTCTCTCTCTCTCTCTCCCTCTCCCTCTGCCAGCTCTGCATTCCTCACCCAGACCTAACCCAGCCAATCAGCCAGATGACTTTCATCCTGCCTGCTGTTGTGTGTGTGTGTGTGTGTGTGTGTGTGCGTGTGTGAGAGAGAGTGTGTGTGTGTGTGTGTAACTGTGTGTGTGCGTTTTCTTCCTTGGGCCGCATGGTCGGTGTGTTTAGCTGTTAATGAGAAGAAGGCTTTAAAGTGTAAAGTTGAACTTCAGCAGAGTTTCTTGTTTGGTTTGTCCCTGTGAGATCAGCTTTACCTCAAAGAGTCGAGTTTCACCAAACCAGGGCGGTCTAGATCACCAAAGATCCGTCCGGCAATAGTAAGGAATTTGCACATTTACAGAAAGAGAACCAGGTGTCTTGGTTGGAGTGGGGCGCTGTTACATAAATGTGTTCCAGCATCTACACCCATGAAGGTGAGGGCTCATGGAAGCACTTTGATGTGATGCTTGATGTGGAACTTCCATAAAGGCCAAGAGCTGTAAAACATGTGAGGAGGAACCTGCACCTCTCCCAGACACCCCACCTTGGGTGTCCAGCATCAGCATTAGGGTGTGATTTTTATCAAGCGTTTGTCCGTGTTTTAAGGAAAGATGTTTGTTGGTGCAAAGATGAGATGTTTTGGTGCAAAATGGTGCATCAAAGAAAATTCCGATTTCTGTCACAGGTAGTGCTGTGATATCATAAACAGTTTATTTATTATTAAAAAGTAATATTCAGTGCTATTCAGAAATGAACCTGTGAATCTAGTACATTTTTTATGTGATGCTGATACTGGTAAAATAATCTTAGGGTAGGATTTTGCCTTCCAGTGACAGGATTCCGCACCGTCTGGTTCTACATGAAGACTCTGACCGTTAGAGTCGTTAGAGTAGATACGTCACCGAGCTAAAACTACAGAGGTTTTCCCCTTACTGTGTGTGTGTGACCGGATTCTCTTCATCTTCTGTTACTGCCAGCCTGTTACACTCTCTTTTAACACATAAAATTAGCCAATCCGAGCACAGAAGTTGCCATATTATTAGCTAATAATATGGCAACTATTTTGCTCGGATTGGCTAATTTTATACAAGACGGCAGATAACCAATCTTGGCAAAAGTAGCGGGGAACAACCAGCTAATCATCATCCAAAACCCATAATTTTATTATATCACACAAATCCCACACTGATTTACTGGCAGTCTTGAGCACCATAAAAAAATCAAAAGGGCTGGATCCGGCCCGCGGGCCGCTAGTTGAATAGGCCTGTTCTACACCAACCCTCTACCTTCCACACTCCCCTCCACCTCGCACACCCCCACTCCACCTTCCACACCACCTTCCACACACCCTCACCACCTTCCACACCCCCTCTCCACCTTCCACACCAACCCTCACCACCTTCCACACCCCCTCTCCACCTTCTACACACCCTCACCACCTTCCACACCCCCTCACCACCTTCCACACCCCCTCTCCACCTTCCACATTCTCTCTCCACCGTGCTCTGGGCTGTAAGCCAGATTTCTGTCTTATATTGTATTAAACTGCTTCGTCTAGTTTTCTCTGTCATTTATTTGCTCATTTGGAACAAAAAGCTCATTTTAGAGGGTCTCAGATGTGAGCTGTTTTTGTATTTATGCTTGTTGGTTCTTAAGAAAAAAATATTTTTGAAAAAAGGTTCTCTCTTTTTGTGTTCAGCTCCTCATCTCTCATTTCTTCTCTCTGAGCTCTCATGTCCTTTCTCCTCATCAGCAAAAAAATATTTACTCAGCAATAATTTGTAAAGTTTTTGGGAGATAATTTGAAAAAGGCAGGCCTCCTGTCTACAATGGCCTCTTTGAGGGGCTCGGCTGGAGCGCTGTGTTTGGACCGGAGCCAAGAGGCCAGGTCACTAAATTCAGAGAATAAAGGCCTTTTCACTGAAGACACACACACACTAACACGCGCGCACACACACACACACACACACGCACCAGCTCAGCTACCTGCTGGCGTCCACACTCAGGCTGGCCGGTGTTTTAGGGCGCGTTTGGATTTCCTGTCACATGTTTAAGTAATTTTGCTGTACTATTTAACTGTAATAACACAAGATATCAATTACCAGCTGCCTAATTACATTTAGATATTACACTGAATTGTATTTACAGTATATTTACATCCTGTAGCGGAATATTCACCTTTTTAAAATAAAATCAAATCACTTTTATTACCACATCATGTGTTGCTGGCACACAGGTTCGGTCAAAGAGAGTGAAATGCTTCACTGAGCAACAACGGTCTGGCAACAGATGTGCAGCTTACACTGGGGTGAGATATGAATATGTACAAAATGTTGATTATATAATCTACTGCTTATTTAGTGAAATAAAGTAATTGTCATGAAAAAATGAAAATGCAGGGAGCCTGAGTGTAGACAGTAGGAACTGGGTGAAGGGGTGGAGGTTCTGATACAGGTCTCCTGCAGCAGAGGAAGATGGTGCTGTCTGTGTGACCGCAGCGCTCCGGTTTATGTGTTTGTGTTGTTAAGCTTGAGCAGTAACAGCCTGTGGGTGGATTTCTATGCCTGTGCCAGCGCTGTGTTTGTCTCTGGGCAGAGATGCCAGTTCTCTGACACCAGTCAAATCTGTGGGTGGGCAGCCATAGGGCACAAGCGATATCAGCTCACTGCTAGTGGGTCAGGAGTGATGAGGGCATTTAAAGTTGCTTATTGGATTTGGAATTTATCTGTTTTCAGTCACTCTCTCCCATTCGCCTCAAACTTCCTCCGCGCCCTGAACAGCCTGTAAAAGTTTCCTCCGGAGGTGCTTTCGCAGTCGCTGCATGAATAGTGGTGTTCTTTCCTTCAGCACCGTCCTCTCAGAAAAGCTCAGAGCTCCTTAACAGAGAGAACAAACTTCTCTCACTACAGTTTGAGCTGCCTCTGAGAACTCGGGTACTGAAGGACATTTAATTAGTCCAGTCTGTCTCAGAACCTGAAAGGAGGACGGAGTGGAGGCAGCGCAGACCTACTAACAGCAACAGGCAAAATAACAAAACAACTACCAAACATACAGGTTTTTTTTACATTTTTATTGTTCTTTATATGCGCTTAAAAAAACAATGCCACCTTTCAAATATATACATTTACAAATAAACAGAATAAAACAGAACCTTCCCAAAATTAATAGGGAAAAATATAGAAACTCATTTTGAAAATATTCAGGAATATCTTCAGTGCTTCATACTGTTCGCACTTGTTTTCCAGTTAGAACGCTATACAGACCTACAGACCATCACATCTTTTAAACCGAGCAAGTGCTAAAACAGTAATACAGATCCTCACAGAGGCCAGGCAGCACAGCTGAGCACCCCCGCCCCTCACCCCAACCCACCCCCGTGTGTGTCCTGGTGTGGAAGTTGTTGGAAGCTCTTGAGACGACAGTCTTGCATTCCGTCACCTGAGGGTTTATCTCAGTCGCAGTTCTATTTGATCACTGCTTGAATAAAGTGGTCTGTTGTTTGTTTGTGGTGACAGGAACCAGGGGTTGCGATGTTTACAACAAACAGGCATTTATTTATCTGAATGACTCTGAAGCTACACATGTCTTCTGGGTTTATGTCCCTTGGGTACTATTCTTCAATACAAAACCCTACACTTCTCACAGGCCAAATCTCAAAACTATGGAAAGGCAACATCTCAAACCTCTGGCAGAGTGTCTGTAACCATCTCATGTAGGAACTTTCTGTGAGGTAGCTTTAAGTAGCATTAAATGCTTCAGACGTCCATTAAACCACTCGGCATGACTTTTCTATCCATTTACATCGCATTTAATAGTGCAGAATTTTGAAAATTGTAATAATCCTGGTTATCTCTGACTCCTTTGTGGGGGTTGGGGACTGTAGACTAAAGAATCAAAGGGGGGGATTTAATTTCAACCCAGCACAGACTTTAGCTCCTTAAGACAGTCTGACAGTAAAGCCTTTGATTGACTTGGTGGTACAAGCAATTTTAATCTTCAAAGATTTGAATTTTTTGGTCTGCTCCTAAATCACAAGAGCTGAAAAAAGGCCTGACAAGAGTCAGTAATAACAGACAGAAAACAAAACACGACAGTAAAATTTATCCAAAATATACAAATGCTTCTAGCGTCATGGACAGAAGCAACCCAAACATCAGTCTTAAAATGACTGAAGAAGTCCTTCTCTTCATTTCCCAAACCTTATATTGGATAATGTTCACAGCAGGTACAACTTCTCAAGTTGCAATAGGTGCTACCAAGCAAAACATTGCTTAAACAGTCATTAATTGGAGCAACAGCTTTATGTTTCCATGTCTCCCGTTTGAAGCTGCCTAATGAACAGACAGTCTGAATCTTAAAAACCTGATCTTCTGGCAGGAACTTCTGGAGATTCATCAGAGCTTCCCAGTGTGCACTGTGCCATGCTACATAACACTGAAGAAACTGGCACTGGACCGCTGGATCTTTAATTCGCTGGTTGGTCTCCCCTCCATTTCGATTTTTTTGTAAATGAAGAGTTCAGGCTTTAGAAGGCAGATACTTGAAAATAGTTCCAAATATCAAAAGTAAGATGGTTTTAAAGTGTTCATGTTGTTGTTGGCACTGCAGTGATCTTGCATGAGTGGCACTTCAAAGTCCAAGCCACCGTTCTGTGCTGCACACGGAGAGGACGTGATCTCCTGCTGTTTTTGGGGCAGGGCCCCGGCATCCAAACCTGCTTTAACCCCCTCCAGTTCCAGCTGAGAGGGATTACAGTCTAAGTCTAAATGTGTCTTTTTCCTGTGTATGTAACAAGCTACACCCACAGCAACAGCCACCAACAGCAACAGGAGCAGAATGGCCATCGCCGGCACCAACATTGTCAGCTTCGGGTCCTCCACTCGTGCACTGGGGTTCTGGTGGCTGGACGTCTGTGCCTCGGTGCAAACGCTGTCTACATCACTGGGCTCGCCCAGGGGACTGGCACACACCGAGTATGTGGAATTGGGATGGAGTCCACGAAGTGTGTACTCTGGATACGAGGCAGGAACATTTAGGTGCTTGGGCCGTTTATCCAGTCCTGATAGGTTCCTGTAAGTTAGTTTGACTCCACGGATGTGTGGCCGAACCTCGATGTAACGATGAAGATCCAACAGTATAGATGAGCTTGTTACAATAAGTGCGGTGATTTCAGGCATCATAGTGACAGTTGCTGTCGAAACATCCTCAAATGGAGGAGGGTTCTCTCCATACTCACAGTATCTGCCTGATGTCCCACGAGGACAAGTGCACTCTAGGTGACCTTGATCCAGCCAGCAGGTGCCTCCGTTCAGGCAGATATTGGATGAGCAAAAACTCGTCCTCACGGTTGAGTCCGTACTGCTACTGGGGGAAGCTGGGACTGGAGGCAGAAAGTCAGTCTTGGTGGAGTCATCACTGGGCTTGAGAGTGACATGTGCTGTACTGTGCGCTGTAGTGATCAGATACGGGGCCGGAGTGGTGGTTTTAACGGTGGTAGTGACGGTAGTGGTTGTAGGGCATCCAAAATCATGATGTGTCAATCTTTCTAGCACCTTTCCTGCCTTTCGAGGTGGAAAATGACATCGGGTCTCCTCAGTCCTGCCCAAATGTATTTCTTGGTTTCGCAGCCATCTTGGAAACCAGGCCAGCGTGCAGAGGCAGTTAAATGGATTCTCTGCAACAGTCAGTTTTTTCAGATGAGGAAAGAGCTGGATCATGCTATCAGGCAGGGTCTGCAGGCTGAGGTTACTAATGTCCAGCTCCTGAATCTCTGATAGGTTTTCGATGTCTTCCCATTGCACAGGACCCATGGGATTCCCAGCCAGATTGAGTATGACCAAACCTTGTGCTTCTCGCAGCGCAGCAGGAAACGCGTTCAGTTGATTGTTCGAGATGTCCAGCTCATGAAGGTTCTTTAAACTACTCAGGAGTTCTTCATTCAGGCTGATCAGCCCGAGCCCAGCCAGCTTCAGTGACTCTAGTTTCGGTGTTTGAATGTCCCCTGGCCCGGGTGAAGGGATTCTGTTGAATCGCAGGTCTAGCAGGAGCAGGTTGGGCATTTTAAGAACAGGCACTGCAGTCAGATGGTTCCCCTGCAGCTTCAGCTCAAGCAGCTGCTTCAGACCATCAAAGGCTGCAGGATGGATGCTCTGGATGGCGTTTTTATGAAGATACAGCCTCTCTAGCAACTCCAGTTCAGCAAAGCTATCTTGGGAAATGTGGGTGATGTGGTTGGAGGAAAGGTCGAGGTTGCGTAGGGAAGACAGAGGCTCAAACACACGGTTTGGCAGCTCAGTCAGCTTGTTCTGACTTAAGTCCAGCATCTCTAGGTTCTCCAGTCCAGTGAAGTCCTCCTGGTACAAGGCCTCAATGCCGTTCTGGAAGACATAGAGGTTTTTGGTTGGTTTAGGCACTTCAGAGGGCATGGTTGTTGCCCTGCGTTGAAAACACAGAATGCTGTCCGGAGTTGAGCAGGTACAGTGTTTCGGGCAGTCGCTGGCCCATGCACAGCCTGGCAGGAGGTTCAAGAACAGCAGCGGCAGGAGAGGAAGGAAGGGCTTCATGGTGCTGCGGACACTCACCCCTTAGAGCCTGAAACAAGAAATGAAAGATCATGTTAAACAACATTTCCATTTTACAAGCACACACACACACGTGGTGTTTGTTTACTCTTTGTTTCACAAAAAAAACGAACAAAAACAGAAGCCACTATTGTCCAATCATAAGGCATTTTATAACTTCAGAACAAAAAAAAAATGATAACAAAAGAATAAATACACAGAAATACAAATAATATGAATTCCAGGCCACTTTGTTAGATGTTTTAGGTACTATCCCTTACTGGTGTATGATTACACACTATAGGCTCTCTGTTCTCTGTGCAACTCAGTGCAGACATGTCTGCCAAAGATTCACCTTTGATCCAAACTCAGGGGTTCATTTAGTTTAATTTGTTTAGTTAGGCTAGCTTAGGTAAGACACACAAATCAACAAGACGAGAATGAAGAGATAGTTGGGAGAGGAAATAGAGAAGAAGCGCAGACACGGGAATGCAGCCGGCTGAGCCGGGATAAGGATGCAGTTTATCATTCTCTAGTATGAGATTAATAACAGGGGGCGTCCTTCTTTCTCGCCGTCACGAATCCTAAGTAGAGTGTGTGTGAGTGTGTGTGTTTGAGGGGGGTTCAATTTTGAGGTTCACGTTGAGGTGAAATTCTCCGTTTTATTTGACAGTACAGAGGGAGACAGACTGTTTCCCTCCTTTTGAAACTATGCCATAGAGGCAAAACGACCTGACTGATTTATTTACTGAAGGTTTTTCTTCATTATATCTTCATTTTAAAGATGAAGCAAGAAGAGTTAAGCACTAAAATATTGCAAATTTCTGATTCTAAATCATCAGTGCAAAGACTGGTCCCATTCCAGAGCTCTGAGCACGGAATGCTTTATATGAAATAAAATCTCTGCAACAACAAGTCAAGACTTCAAGCTCTGCCATTGTGTGCTTTGATTCTAAATCTGCAGCACTGTAGTTTGGCCGTTTTTGATTAGCAGTGAAATAAATATAACCAAACCAATCCAATGACAATGGCAAAAAAGAACCTCCACATAAAAGACTCTATACCAAAAAGGGGGTCTTTCTAAAACCTCTATAATTAGGTGGAGGGTTAAGGGAAAGTACTGTGTACTAAAGTGTACAGTGCCAGGGGGCCTCAAGGACCAGGACCAGGGCTGGGAATTCTTGAGTACCCTCCATTGTAAAGTTCTTTAAGGACCCAAAAGTGGTTCTTGTACAGCACTGCATAGCAAACGTTTTCTGGAGTCTAAAACTAATTTGTCTTAATGCTGGAGGTTACCTGAGGAGATCACATCTCACGAGCCATAGTTCTGTCCAGATGGAAGTTCATAAAGAAACAGAGAAAGTTTATGCTTCTTATTTTGTTTCTTTTTAGCATTAATGCACGGGCTGTTACTTGAGCACTGATGTATGTTGCTCTGGGTAAGAGTGTCAGCTAAATGTAATGCTGTAAATGTAATGTATATTAAAACAGGTTTAGTTGTGACTCAGCAAATGAAGAAATTAAGTAATGAATGAGAAGTCCGAATTTTAAGAGATAAAACAAGCAGGAAATAGTCAAAAAGATGTTCAACGGGGCATAAAAAAAACACAGTATCATCCACTCCTGCCTTCAATCAGTGTTTAAAATGTAGTTCTTATAACATCACTCTGGAGTAACTTGAGTTAGGATTTGTGCCTGAAGCATTCTCAATAGGACACTTTAGTGTCAGGACACAAAAATAACTCTTTGACTCCTTTAGCAAACTGCAGTTTATCAGTGTTCATTATCTCAGACATCCTGATTAACTACCACTGTGCTCACAGGAGGCCTAATAAAGAGTTTCAGTGCAGGTACAGCTGGAAAAAACAACACACACATGCTTTAGAGATAACACCACTGCAGAAACAGTCTGTCACGGTCAGTTGGCCTCGTAGGGTCACAGGCCGCTGTTGTCCCTGTTGTTTAGCTTTTGGAGCACCGTGGGAATAAACTCAGTGGAATACATTTGACTGTGATGCTTTGTGGAACCAAACACATGCATGCCTGTTTGAGAGGGGGTGTCTTCGAATGAGCTGCTTTAAGAGCTGTTGGCATCATTCATGAGCACAAATTCAATGATAAGAACTCAAACTTGAAAGAAAGGAAGGAGAATAATGTTTGGGACATGAGGGAACAGGGAAAAAGTAAACAAGGGATTGGAAACAAGTGTAGGACCACGGAGAACAAACCACCAAGGGGCTCAGCTGAGGGTCAACATGGTGGAACATGAAAGAGCGAAATCATTAAACAAAGAAATGAAAACTTCAGAGTGGGAGGATAAAAACCAAAGATAAAATCAGTAGAATGGAGAAACAAAAATAGGTCTCCTAGTTTAGAGGGTTCCTAAAGTACCTGGTTGTGTTTTATAAAGTTATGTTTGACATGGGAAGAACCGGCCTTTACCAGGAGCATTACTGAATCTCCTCTTACTATCAGAAGTGAAGAACATGAAGACTAAAATCTCCCGTTTGAGGAAACCTAAGCCAGCAGGTACTGCATCCTCGCGGTTTGAGTAAACACATGCTCTTTAAAGGAAGTAAAAACTTGGCAAGAAGATTTTTAGAAATGAAGAATTTATGTAACTAACCCAGTTGTTTCACTTGTTTATTTTTAATCATAAGTAGCACTTTAGCACTGTTTTTTTTTTTTGTGTGGTCATTTTAAAATCCGTGGATAGCGTTATCCCAGCAGGGACTTCCCTTTCTGTTCCTGATGTTTTTCTGCATTCTGCTCATCAAGCAAGATGTTGTGTTTCCGGGTGGTTTCACACCTGTGGAGGAGAATCTCCTGGACTTCCTCTTGGTTCTCAGTAAGAAACCTGGAAACAAACTGGCTGAAGTCCCTGATGCCTCTCAAACCATCTGAATACGTCTGCACGGAAACTAACAACACATAAACCAATATTTCCAACCTTATTTCCTTCATATTTTTCTGTTTTGATTCTTTGTGGCCTGTTTTTTTTTTCTTCATTTTTTGGTCACAACCCACAACAAAAGTGCACATATGTAGTGCTCTAATATTATTACCGTTATATTTTATATTGTATATAGTTCAGGTAATCTAGTCTCCATATACTTCCTGCCCCTTTACTGTAGTATTGTAGGAACTCTACTTGGTATATTAAATCCAGTATTTCCTGTTTATAGTCTTCCTAGTTCATATCTTCTTTTTCTTTCATTTTTCATTTTTCTGAAACCAGGGGCTACCCACGATGTATATGTATGTGAGTTCTTCTGCAGCCAAGCTAATTCCAGATAACCCTGTGCGTTTCCCTGAAATTCAGTTTGAACTTCTCTTCACGGTCTGGTTGGCAGGATCAGTGCTCAGGGATTAGCTCCAAGAGTTCGGTGTCAGTTGTGCTGAGTGACTTCTGACTGTCAGGACTAACTGAAGTGTTTTGTTTTAAGTGTTCTGCAGGAAAAGCAAAGAGGGAGTGTTAACTCGGCGAGCCCATGATGAGGCTGTTGTTCAGGATTAGCCTTTTGGATTTGTCCTTTCCTTCCGTCTCCCTCCCATACTGTCTTTGTTTAAACATTCTGAGGATGTGCAACTGAGTTTGAAGAGCATCTCGTAATGTTTTCTCTCCCTTAAGAGTGGACAGATCTTTTAAAGACGGCTTCTGGTTTGTCAAACTCCATGATTAGGCGAGATGCATGCTCCATTAAAACTGAGCTGTTGTTATAAATGTCACTGGTTCACTGGTTCAGTCCTTACATAAGTTGTTTTTTTGTTTTTTTTTAAACACACAAATATGTGATGAGGATAAAAAAAATAAATGAAAGGAATTTTGCCTTCTTTTCCAAACCTTGAATAAAAAGCCAGAGTAATTGAATAAAGGGAAAGAGGAGAACAAAAGGCTTCGTCAGCAACAGAAATGGACAAATCCACAAGCTAAAAGAGTGAAGTCGGGCACAGCAATTAGAGCTTTCATGGCCCAAATCAAGAGTCCTTATCTTCAGCAGAAGGCGTGAGTGGGCTGGGAAGGCACTGTGGGGCTTCCAGTGTGTAATGAGGGAGGTAAAGGGGTCTGTGTGGAGGCACTAAGCCAAACCTTTAGGAAAGAGGTTAACAAGCAGAGCTCTTTATGAGTGTCTTTGTCGAGCATTTCACCCCCCAGAAGAAGAACGTATGTATTTCTGTAGCACTGGTATGCCTTAAAACCAGGGCCTGTCTCACTGCAGTATGCCTCACTGTCCCACTGCACAAAATTCCTTCAGTTATGACATTAACACAGAAGCATTGCAGCTGTGAGAAGAGAAAACCCGCATGAAGTTCTGTCCTTGTGAGACAAAACAGCAGGCCCCCTCTTCAAACTGTATCTGTCAGACAACCCCCCACCCCACTCCCAACCTCAATACCAACACAACCCACCCCCATACACACACTCCCAACCCCAGCTGGTCCATGTTACCTAAAATGCATCTCTACCCCTAGCATGCCTCTACCTGACAGCGCATGGCCATAAAGCAAAATAAGTTAGTAGAAGGGAGCCACACTACAGTACATAAAGAGTATTACGTTTGTCACCTAAAAATAGGAGTGTAGTAGCAGACTTCTAGACCTGCACCAGCACATTTGAACTGAATAGGAGTTTTAAAAGCCGGAGGACTCTAAATGTAAAATGCCTTCACTGCATTTCAGGCAACCCTCTCAGCACGTCCGCTCGCTTGGGCCGCTTGTGAAGGAACAAAGCTTGGAGTGTATTTCTCTGTCTAAACTCTCATCTGAGGTCAAGGAGCACGTTTGTAGTTTTGTGTGTTGTCTGGAGCCGAAGCTTGTCTCCTCTTTTGTTCAGCTTGTGGCTGGCCGCCGACGCGGAGATAACAGGACCAGGTCCGCTGCAGGTACAAACAGGTAGAGTTTCACAGGCAGGTGCTTAGAGCATGGCACTCCCCCAGGGAGGGCCGCAACCCGACACCTCCAACGCATGTCTGTGTGGATGCCGCTGCTACGCCAAACCCACGGGTCCGGCGCTGAGCTGCAGCACAGAGGCTCCTGAGGCCAGCGCTGTGGGCGAGTGGACAGGGAGGCCTGCAGATGTCTGAAGGCTCTGGGGCTTTGGGTCAGTAAGCTCTTTTAAAGACCATGAGGAAACGTTGTCTATTTCCTTTGCCTTTGGTGTCACGGGGATTAGAAAAAGCCAGACATTATGCCTCTGGATAGTCTGTCCCAAGACACACACACACACGCGCCTATACTGGCTCTGTGTCCTCCATCAGCGTGAGCCTATCTGTAATCTGCCGTAATGAAGAGCGCTCAGAGAGCGGCTAAAAGAGCATTTCTAACACAAAGCTTCGCTGTTGCCTCCCGCTTCCCTCTCAGACGTCCGTCAGCACCTAAAGATACTTCATTTAGATTACCTTCTCATATGATACCCTCTGAAAACCTGGACTGAGTGTCAGTACTGGTCTGCATTCAGCTCGCTCCAAGCTTTTATTGATCAGCATCCTGCGATTAGTTTTGCTACACTTTGGAGTAAGTTAACATCTTCTTGCATCAGAAGGATTGCAGGGCAAAGGTCACTGAAGCGCTGAGAGGAACATGACCCCAAGGGTCTCCTTAAGTTACTTTGTTATTCTTCACTAGCTTTTCAAGAACAGAGGATGCGCGTGAGGCGATGTCAGTCTCTCCCCAGGTCTATCTATCCCTCCTCAAACTGAATCTTAGTTCAAATTAGGCACCAGACAGTGCAGAAGCATTCATTTAGGTTGAAATATGAATCTAGCGACTATTAGGAGTAGTTTATTCTGTTGGGGACGATTTGGGCCTGCAGTAACTGGCAGTCTGGGCTGGAGCACAGGGAAAGTGAAGGGGAAGAAAAGAGCAGCAGCGGTGCGGGCTCTGCAGCTGTGAGGGCTTAAATACGAACAGGAAGACGGAGTGAAGGGCCAAACAGTAAATAACGCCAAGCAGAAAAGATGACGCAAGGCCTAGGAGAGAGAGAGCAACCATCGCAGAACATCATTTTTGTATAGTTGGGGAAGTCAAGTCGATTTGCCTGTATGGCCATTATTGTAATTGGACAAGTGTTTGTGTGTGTGTGTGTGTGTGTGTATGTACGGTGTGTGTTTTTCCTGTTTAAGTATTGTTCCTTTTAAATGTGATGCAGTATCTGTTACGACGTATTTCAACCAGCCCAACCTGTCTCGCACTCAGGCATGTGGAGCGGCGCGGACTCTTCCTTTGTTCTGTCACTCTTATCATTTTTCTGGACAGATTGCCATCGCTGAAACGCTCTGCAGTTGTATGTCATCATACTTTTCGTTTATGAGGGTTATCTTAAAATGATGGAGCATACCTTTGCTTCACCAGATTATAACCTTCTGTCACAAGCTCTAGAACTCCATGACCGGCTTCGAGAGATTCCAGCCAGAGAGTTAATTAATTAGAGCATGTCGTTCTTGACAGTCTGGCAGGAACGCTTTTAACGTTTCTCCTCTATTTCACCCAGCTGAACACACACCAACATGGCGTTCACATGCACAAGGGCAAAAATGAAAGGACTCCAAACATGCCCAAGACTCACAGCCGTTAGAACATTTCTTTTTCACGTCTGTGACAGTTAGAGTTGAAGCCTGAAGTCTGTGGACACAGACTAACACACATCCCAGAACATTAAACTCCTTACATCTTTTTTACAGATTTCTGTTCTAGGGAAGTGCTGTCAATCTTGAGGGCCATCAAAAGGCTGAATTAGAGAAACTTAAAGTTAAAAGCAGGTTCTGTAACATCATGTCAGCTTAAAGAAGGGCTTCTCTCTCACACAGAAGCTTCTTTCTCACATGTAGGTTAACTTGTGATTAAATGGGAACAGGGTAAGTGTGAAATCAAAATATGCAAAATCAGATGAATTTCTGATCACACTAATGTGGCGATTTACATCCACAGAACAAGAACAGCTCCTCGCTCGACTATACTGCAGATGTGAGTGGCACCAAGCAGGAACTGTACCTGTAACGGTATTCCAGTGAAGTACTACGTCTTAATATGACAGCACTGTATCATCGCTGACTCTGAAAGATTATTACAAATGTGACAAAGTTAAGAGCTGCCAGGTTGCATTTG
Organism: Brachypetersius gabonensis; assembly: GCA_037577145.1. Lineage (NCBI taxonomy): Eukaryota > Metazoa > Chordata > Actinopteri > Characiformes > Alestidae > Brachypetersius > Brachypetersius gabonensis. Next base: position 5,338 of record JBBJLR010113499.1, on the reverse strand, counting down.
TTGTTCAGGTGAAGCTTTTCTTGAGGACTGAGGCCCTGAGAGTTGCTGGTTCTCTTTCTGAATCCTTCTGGCTCTTACTAGGTTTGTGACAGCTGACAGTGATATCCCAGCTCTGAATCAGGGGGCGACAGAAAGTGTAGGGTTGAGGCCATCGTTTTTATCTGAACTGTGGCACTGGCTCTCCCTCTCTCACCTTTGGAGAATCCTCCTCCTCCTCCAGTCTCAAACTGTTCAGTGTGTGCTTTCTGTAAGTCTCCCAGACCCATGATCCAGCACATGCATGTTCAGATCATGAGCTTTCTGTGGAACCACGATGATCATGATGGGTGCTCCTCAGATGCATGTTGTTGGCGGTTGTTCTTTCCTCGTTCTTGCTGATTTTTTTCAAGTGGCTCAGAAGCAACTGGCCATTTGCAGCATACCTGTTTTACTGGCTTCCTGTGTTTTGTCACTTGTGGTCCTTCAAGTCAAACAACCTAGGAGGCATTTTCCACTAACCTCACACACATGCACAGTTATGCACACAGGAAAGATAAACAGAACAACATGACCCTTCATTCTGCTCCTTGTTGGTCATGAACCAAGTCCCCACAGTCGGCTGGGCCTCTGCCTGCAGCTGGAGAGTCGTCTCTGTTCACCTTCAGGCAGTGTGTCTGTGGTGAGATCTGTCTGTGTCTCAGGTGAGATCCGTCTGTCTGTGGTGAGATCCGTCTGTGTCTCTGCTGAGATCCGTCTGTGAGATCTGCCTGTCAGTCTCTGGTTATTAACACATAACCGCTTCATCACTGCACCTGATTAAAACCCAGCAGGAACGCACAGAGCATAAACACATCAATAAAACACTACAATAAGACCCCTGTTGGGTCTCCTGTAGGGAATTCTCAGGGAGCTCTGTAGGGGACTGTAAGTGATCAGTCATTTTGTAATTTGCAATGTTACTAATTGTCTGACAATTATTATTAAATCATAAAGGATGCAGAGCAGCATTAACCCTAGACAATTTTCTGGTCTTCTCACTCGTGTGCTGTGGGCTCCATCAAGAAAAACAGCCAGTAATGGGACACATGGGAAGAATCTCAAACACAAACCCTCACCAGGGCAGTGTGGCACGTTCAGTGTAGGTCAGTCGCACAAGTCCCTTCATGTCCATGCATTCATCAGCATGCAGAGACAGGCGCTGACTGTGTTTGTGTGTATGTGATGGATGGGACCACGGGTGCCGCATCAGTCCCGCCGTGACATCATTAGGGATGCACGTAGAACAGAGAACACTCTCCTGGAGAACAGAGCACCACGTGTTCGCTACTGTCTAGAATCACTTATCACATTAATTATAACTTTCATTATGTCATGTCATATTAACGTCTATTAATAATGCATTAATAATACAATAATAGTTTTCAATAATTTATACTCAGTAGTAACTGTAGACTGCAGTTACTACTTATATACTTCGCTGTACTGCGGCGTAGGCGTGAGGGAGTTGGCGCCCCACAGTACACTTACCTACGCCATTTTAGACTGTTAAAAGTGCATTTTATTAAAATATTTCCTATTTATAATATTTTCATGTTACTCGCCATGCAAAATAAATTACACTTTAATATTGCTTTACTTTTTAATTATGTTAAACATTAAATTCTATAAATATTAAACTTCATAAAACGTGTAATATGACCAAAGGTATTCTATCTTCTGGATGATACTGTCGCATAGTTTAATACCAACTTGAACAAGAAGATACTAATTTACTGCTGTTTGGACTGGAGCTACATTCCTCAGAATGAAGAAATGTGAATATGTATGTGTGTGTGTGTGTGTGTGTGTGTGTGTGTGTGTGTGTGTGTTCGTGTTCGTGTGTACATGCGTGTGTGCATGCATCCATTTTGTGTGTGTGTGTACGTGTGCATGCGTGTATATCTGTATATGAGTACGTGTGTGCATGCATGCGCGTGTATATATGAGTGTGTGTAGTGACCGCGCTCCTGTATGTGGTGTACACTCTGCACTCTCTCTTTCAGCCGCTTCCCCGCTGTGTGAGTTTGAGAGTCTGGAAGAGTCCTGAAGTAATTAGTGAGTGTAGTGCTGCGTGTTTTGGCTTCAGGTCGTCTGGCTGCCAGAGCCGTGGAGGACAATAGAGGGGAAGCATTTCGCTGAACTTTTATGGCTATTGTAAGACTGGAGGCTCTACAACAATGGACATGCTCAAACACACAACCTCGACCACCACGAAGTGCTCAAGGGCCTGAATCCAGCAGTGTGCCTGGTCAGGCCCCTTAAAAATCGCTCACATAAACACACACCCCATGCACCGACACTCAGAGCCACATAAGCACCAGAGAAGGACAGTTACAGGGAAATGACTTGGGGTAATTTACAACAACCTGCAGGCACCTCTCAGATGATTTCAACCAAAACCGTCTCTGAATAAACAGAGGCTCTCAGTTCAGAGCCCTGCTTCCAACACAACCGTGGACAAGTCAGAGACTCTGATTACATCTTAACAACTTAATTATGGAGACGTTTAGAAAAAAATCAGTGGAGATCGCCTACCCATGTTCAACTACCACCAGAGGAGTGGTTCCATCACAGTGTAAAAGAAGAGTAGATTAGAGTTTTCCTTGAGATTAAATGGCTAAAAAGGTATACCGCCTGATAACTGAATGGTGATCTCTAACCAGGAGACCCCTGTCCTGCTCCTGTTATGGCAGGGTAAACAAATATTCACTATTTAGGTAAGTGACAGGTTTGTGGCACAAACTCACCAGGGTGAACAGGACACTTCTCCTCCTTTTCTCCCCTCGTCCCTCCCTTCTCTGACTCAGACGCCCGGCAACTCTCCGTACGGCCTCCGTCGCTTCTGGAGGAGAGAGAAGAGCGCAGGGTAATTAGAGAGCAGCACACAGGCCTTTCATTTGCAGCAAGAGTATGTGTGTGCATGTGTGTGTGTGTGTGTGTGTGCATGTGTATGTATGTGTATGTATGTGTGTGTGTGTGTGTGTGTGTGTGTATGTGTGTGTGTGTGTGTATGTCTATTGGTGTGTGTGTCTGTGTGTATGTATGTGTACCTGCGTGCGTGTGTCTGTGTGTACGTGCATGTGTGTGTGTGTCTGTTTGTTTTGTGTGTGTGTGTGTGTGTGTGTGTGTGTGTGCCATGACACCGTGACATGAAAATCGTAATCAAATATGTAGGAATGCGAGTGCGGTGTAATACACTTCTGCTCATTACAAATTCATTTCGGGAACATTTGAATTTGAATTTGAATTCTGCTGCACGTTTGACAGTAAAATTAACTTTTCGTTCAGGAGACAGATGTGTGTTTTCGAGCAGGTTTGCATATAAAAGTGTGGTGAGTGCAAAAGAGAAAGAGAGGGAGATTCCAGAGAACTGTTGTAGGCACTTGGAACAAACACGCGCACGCACAAACGCACACGCGCCCGCTCACATGTGCATGCACAAACACAGCTTCAGTGTGGAATGCAGGGTGACAGCTCTGTTCCGCCAGTCTCTCAGTATCGGCTCAGAGGTGCTGGAGTGTGTGTGTTGCGTGTGTCAGTCAAATTCCCGTGCTGCATGCTTGTGTGTGTGTGTGTGTGTGATTCACCTGTCTGTCAGTTTATGACTCACTGTGTGTTTTTAATGAACACTTTAGAGTTCGAGCAGTGGACGATCACAACTAGAAGAAAAGTTTTCTTTAAAAATCGTCACCGATAAAATCCATATATCAGTTTTAACAGGAGTGTGTGAACGCAGACAACCAGCCAAAGTGCAAAAACTTTGATCCATTTTCTCAATACAGTTTAGTTTTTCAGAGGTTTGAGGAGTTAGAACTGACAAAAAAGAATAATATTTCAAAAATAGTTTTTTGTTCAGTTTGTTTTACACTGTAGATGAAATTCAGTTAGCCTGGTCTAATTATTATGTCTGTGTATTGAAACATGCAGTACTGACAATATCCAGGGGTTAATATTAGAATTACAGTTCAGTAATTTACTATGAATATGGACTGAATAGAGGAACAGTGTGATGAATATTGCTAACTATTTAGGACCACAGCTCAGAATTGTATGTGCATGAAAGTTTTGAAAACTCAGTTTCAAAAGGCCATCAGGTTAGGGCTCAGAATTTCATTCAGATTTTCCAAAGCACTGTTTTCAGTATTATAAAGCGAATCCTGTTATTGTACTAAGATGTTACTATTCTGCCACTGTATAGATTTCAACTACTTTGCAGCTGAAAATAGATTATTAATCATGACACTTTCCTGCTGTTACCAAAAATAAATCAAAATGAATCTCAAAATATCTTGTAATGTCTAACTTATACAGTTATTGAATAAAATGACAGTACTTATTAGTATGACAAGCTTTTGTAAAGCAGTAACGGAGATCAGGTTGCCATCTAGAACAGCACAAACCCGCAAATGAAGGATATTTTCCCACAGACACTCTGTGCTGAGGGTGAAGACCCCCTAAACAAAGTGACTCCCTTTGATCTGATGGAGATTTTCGCTACATAAAATCCCTAAGAGTAGAATCCTTTTTTTTACTGAACTCGCTTCCCTGTGTTCCCTCCTCTGTTGGGGGCTGGTGCGTGCCGAGCAGAGTCAGTGGGGTGAGACATTCCACACCACCTCGCCGAGACCTCCCAATTCAGTTTCTTACAAAAATAATACGGAAACTTCAATTAAATGTTTGAAAATGGGTCTTGCTGTTCTTTGTAAGGCCTACCAGCTTTTTCCCTTCACTGGGAAAGAAGCATTATCCCAGGAAACCCTGAGGATCATTTATACGTAAAACGTTGCTAAATGTTTTAAAAAATGAAATTCTCACACTTATATTCTCCAGTGACGTAAACCGGGCGGTCTGGGAGAGTCGGGGTGGAATGGTGGAGGTTCGATCTCCACAGCCTGTCAGACCTCCCTGATGAATGTGCCACACAAACCAGGGACAAGAAGAGAATCCCTGAGAATCTGAACTGTAATAGATTTGAGTGGGATTCTTAACATTATAGTTAACAATGTGTCACTTTATAAAGTCTGTAAAGATGGATCAGGGCACTAAACTCCACCAAAATAAAATCAGGGAGCCTGGACACAGAATGCCGTAATGGTCCTGTGTAGCCTGAACATGGCATAGGTGGTCATATCTGTGTGTGTGTGTGTGTGTGTATGATATTTTGTTGACCTTCTCAAGGAAACATGATGTTTTTATCACAAATGCAACATAAAATAAAATAAAAAAGTTAAAGTGCAGGTTTAGGATTCAGCTACAGTTTTACACAACCCAATGTATGTGTGTGTGTGTGTGTGTGTGTGTGTGTGTGTGTGTGTGTGTG
>JBBJLR010113492.1:0-21104 GCA_037577145.1 Brachypetersius gabonensis | reverse complement strand
TCTCTCTCTCTCTCTCTCTCTTTCTCTCTCTCTCTCTCGCACGCACGATCTCTCTCTCTCTCTCTCTCTTTCTCTCTCTTTCTCTCTCTCTCTCTCTCTCTCTCTCTCTCTCTCTTTCTCGTTCTCTCTCTCGCATTTTAAGGCATTTCTTTGACCAAAACACAACGCGTTTTTTCATTATACTCGTGTTATGCTCGTGTAACGTAACCCCCGCGAATAACGAGGGGTTACTGTATTTATTTATTTAAATAAATAATAAACAAATAATCTTTAAACAAATAAGGGTATTTTTAACAGCAGTGTCCCTATGAATATAAAACCAAAGCTGTTTGCCACTGAAGGCGTTCACGTTTTATGTAACGAGGGACCAACTCCATAAGAAAGTCTCTGTATCTGATTGCAGTGTTATTAAAGTCACATTTGGTGTAATAGTTTTGCGAGGGTGAGGCTTTACTTTTATTTATATTAAATAGATCAACGCTCGCGTGCTGACTGGCAATCTGTGCGTTCTGGAAAAGTCGGCCCGAGATGCGCATACTCAACCTGGTAAAGAAAGTCCCAGCCCGGCCCTGCTCGCCTTACTTCTGTGAAAGCACTTTCAAAATAAAATCTTTCAAAATAAAAGGATTAAAAAAAAAAAACAGCATTATGTATATTGCCCTATATAATATATATAAACCCTATATATTGCGTAACACAAACATCCTTAGTTATATTTTATTTGTTATTTATTTGTCTGTTATTTGTATAGTGTTCTTTTCATGCTATACTCGTGTTGTATATTTTATTTGATTGTTTTTGCTGCTTCTATCTTTGTGCTGTCCACTTTCTGCCATAACAATGGAAATTTACCACTTGTGGGACTAATAAAGTTTTAATTCATTTTAAGTTTTTGGTTAGAGGCCCGTTTTATTTTTTTTTCTTTTGACTGAAACCGAAAGTGACCTATTTTTTGACACTTCGTTTTGGCATGCTGAACTTTTTTGGCGATCACTAGTCAATATTTTAGAGGGTACTTAATAATTAATGGAATATGTTTGATTACTTTGAAGCTGCTCTTAATTACTTTGCTTGGTGTTTCGTCTGGGTAATATAATGATGAGTGTTGTGTGTGTATGTGTATGTGTGTCGGTGGGTGTGGTGCAGCAAGGACAGACTGTCTCTGTTGCTTTTTACAAGAGAACTTTGTAGAAGCCCTTGCTTTTACATCGTCTAACTCAAAACTAGCTTTAACCAATTATGGGAAAAATTCAATTATGTGACCCTTTTTTTTTGGAAATGCCAGAAGCCTTATTCATTGACTATGAATGGGTCCTCAGAAATGTCCCACCGGCATACGCAAACCCCTTCCCTCCCTACCACAACAGTCTTTGCATTTTTTCCCCCCTGCATGTCAAAACTGGGATTCTGAGCTGAGCTTTACCACGCCTCTCTGGACAGAGCAACAAATACCCTCCAGACTGGAGCCTGACAGTTGAGAGCAGTTTCACTGATGCCTGGAACACAAAAGAAACACTACCTGTATTGTAAGTTAGTGGTCTGGGCCTGCTTTCGATCTTCATTGTGATTGTTCACGTTGGAGGACGTTGGAGCTCACTCTGTGTAATCAGTTCACACCAGAGCAGCCAAAAGAAACACATGCTCGTTTGCTTCTTGGCATCTAAAGCGACTAAGACCAGATTTACTTTGGTTGCCATTGGCTTCAAAGATGTCTGTAATCACAAAAACTCTCTAAAGATCTTTTCAGGGGGCATGTACTTGCAACAGTGGCACTTTGCCTTTGAGAATATTTGCTGTTCTTCTGTTTCATTGTTTCAAAGACCTTTGAGTTTAAAATCTTCCTCACTACTGTATTTTCTTTAGCTGTATTTTTTTCTTCAGTGCAGGAAAAGGTCTTTTTAGGGGCCGTTCACATATCGCGTCTTTTGCATCCAGCTGGTCCTTGTCGAGTCTGAAATAGGCTTTGAACCTCCCGTTGTCCAGGTGGAGCTCCTGGGTCAGCTGGTGAAATTCCCCGTGTTTTTTACGTTTTTGAAGAATGGGGTGCACCCAAACACTACGGCGTTTTTTTCTTTTCTGCGTAAATAAATTGTGTAGCAGAGTTACAGCAAGGGTTTTTTGTTTGTGGAAATCCATTGTTGAAATTAATGGAGAGCGCGGCTGATGGTTGCTTAGCAACAACAGACATTTCCTGAGCGCAACCGTCCGAGCGCTTTTGGAAAGAAAGAGAAAGTGACGCGCCTCACGTTTTCCACGCGTTTTAAGGCGCGATATGTGAACAGCCCCTCAGATGTCTTTTGTCTTCTACCATGATTAGATTGTCTACATGTTTATATAATATGTTCTTCTCAAAACCATCACACTCAGGTTGCAACATCTGCCTTTATTAGAACTTAATTTATGCACTTTTTATTTTTAATATATATAGATATATACATTATAGGCACAAAAGTATTGGGACACACCTGTTTTTCAGGGTTTGGGCTTCCAGTGAAGGTCAGTCTTAATGCCAAGATATTTTGGACAATGCTGCCAACTTTGTGGACACAGTTTGGGGAAGAACCTTTTTACCTCCAGCATGACTGCGGTGCATAAAGACATGACTGGAGGAGTTCGGTGTGGAAGAACTTGACTGGCCCATACGGAGCCCTGACCTCAACCCCACCCAACACCTTTGGGATGAAGTGGAATGGAGACTGTGAGCCAGACCTTGTCCAACATCAATGCCTGTCCTCATACTCTATAGAATGAATGGGCTTAAAATCCCACAGAAGAATAGAAGCTGTTGTAACTGCAAAGGGGGGACCAGCTCCATATTAAAGTCTATGTATTTGAATGCAATGTCATTAAATTCATCGTTGGTGTAATGGTCAGGTGTCTCAATACTTTTGTCCATTTATACTGTATATCTGCATTTTTTTTTTAAACTTCTCAGACCATGAGAAGAACAAGAGTAAAAGGAAGTGGATGCCTTGTGTAATGGGGACAGTTTTTCATCCCTGACTGATATGATGGAATGGGCTCAGCTGTGCAGAGAAGAATGTCAGAAGGATGTGACTGTTATTGAGTGCTGCCCTGGTAAATTCTCTCACTGAAGTTTGGCTTCTTTCCTAGGTTGTCACATTGCCTGATGCACATTCTTGAGATATTATTGTTAAGTTGGACATTTAAAGTCTCAGGACATACTGCAAAACAATCAATACTACAATACTACATGTGTCTGTTGTTTTAAAATTGAGAGTGATATGAAACATCCAGCAAAGCACAAATAAAAATGTGATTTAACAGTCCCCAGACCGACGCTCGCCACTGAAACAGAAGTAAACACGACCTCACAAGTGAAACAGGAAGAAGGAAGTGAAATGGACTTTACATATGCGAACCACACTGTAGATTATCTCCACTGTGTCCATGGCTCATTAAAAACACCTAGCTCCAGGCATTCAGCATTCATATACCAATGTCATTCCTCTGAATGTTCCACATTTTATGCCTGAGTTACACTATATGGACAAAAGTATTGGGACCATGACACCAACGGAGACTTTAATGACATTGCATTCATTTACATTTACATTTACGGCATTTATCAGCTGCTTTTATCCAAAGCGACTTCCATGCCCTACCGACAGTCTCCCTGGAGCAACCTGGGGTTAGGGGTCTTGCTCAGGGACCCAGTGGTGGTGCTGAGGGTAGGATTCGAACCCATGACCTCTTGGTCTAGAGGCAAGTATCCTACCCACCACAAGCTTTGTAGCTTTTACTGCTTCCTCTCTTCTTGGGAGACTTTCCACAAGATTTTGGAGTGTTTCTGTGGAAAGATCAGGCACTGATGTTTCCTCGCAATCTCCATTTCAGTTCATCCCAAAGGTGTATGCTTGTGTTGAGGTCAGGACTCTGTGCGGGCCAGTCAACTTCTTCCACATCAGTCTCATCCAACCATGTCTTTATTGACCTGGATTTGTGCTGGAAATCATGCTGGAATCATGCTGGAATAGAAAAGGTTCTTCCCCAAACTGTCCAAGTTGGAAGCATTAAGACTGCCCTTCACTTGTAGTATGTATACTACAATAATAGTATGTATACCAATAATAATTTTGTCTATATGGCGTAGTTGTCTCCAATTCTATCAACTAGCTAGGACTTCCCCCGTCACATGATATGATTAACGCTGGAAGGGTGAGAGCTTGTATATGTTTCAAAAAAGTAAAAACAACGAAGCACCACTGTCATTGCAAGAGAGCTCTAACTACAAATTCTCGTAGATCAGTTCACAGACGCATATGCTGGCTAGTGTCATGCTGAGTGACAGGCGATAGAGAAGGCTACCCTACCCACGCAGAGAAAGCAAGGCCAGTTATGCTGTCTTGGACTCTTTCTGTTCAGTGCACTGGTACAGCAAGGTTAGATCCAGAATTCTCAGTAACAATACTCTAGATAATCTGATAAGTTACAGGCAGCTACGGAGACTAACCTAATATCAGAGATTTAGTCATGTGGACTTTGACTGTAATTAACTCACAATAACTATTGACTGCAATTCATAACGGCTGTCACAGTCAAAAACCTCATTGCAAGGTCCTGGTGATTGTGCTCAAAAGGAATGTGCGCCTGTGAGTGTGTGTGGAATGAGAAGAAAAACATATACTGAAGGCCAGTTTCCTGTACTGCAGTCTGGGGGTTTTCAGTGGAGTGTGTGCAAAACTGAAATTTGAAATGTTTTTTTTAGCGCATCCATGTAGTATATAGAGAATGAGTGGATACATGTTATGAGAGAATATTATTGACATAGTGAATGTAAACAAATTGTCTAATTCTGAATAGTTAAAAGAATGTTGCATGTACATGATGTTGTCAAAAAAATCGATTCCCAGATACTAATTGATACAAAAATTTTAGGTTCGAGTTCGATATCAATTTGCACTGGTATCGATACTTAAATGCCACTTTTGCATTGGCCAGTTAATGGAAATCGGCAGCAGAAGACAACAATTTTCAACAGGCATTGTGGTGGGCAGCCCCTCCCCCGGCTACCTGGAGGACCCAATGTTTACATGACAGCTGGATCGGGACTAAGGTGCCGGCCACATTTTTTTCCCCATAGAGAAAGCATCTTTAAATGCAAGCATCTTTAAATGTAGCTTGGCCAGGGAACAACCTAGCGCCACCCTCAGCTCCCCGAGACCTATCGATCGTGGCTGGAGACGAAGCTCTCCTCCCCACAGAACGGGTGCATCAGTCCCGTGAGTGCGGACTTTCCGAGCCGCGTCGCTCCGTGGGGTGAGCACCCAGCCAACTAGACCATTCCTAGCCCCATTGTTCTCTGAGGAGGACGTGCACTTTTAAATGTGCTGCTAAGTTCTGAGTCGGGTTATAATAATAATAATACGTTTAATTTATTTTGTTTCTCAACACAAATCTTATTTTACGGTAGTATCGAGTATTGAATACCGTCCTTAGTATCGGTATCTAGTTTAAAATTTAAGTATTGTTACAAGCCTAATGTATTAACAGGGATGCCCATATTAACAGGGATGACGTAAGTCGTACACAAGCCCGAATAGACGTCAGTGGTACGCAAATTGCGCTCCAGTTTTCAGTCTTAACAGCGCAAATGCGTACCTAATTTGTGACTACATATTGAGCAACAACCCCCACCCCCTCATCACCCTGGAAACCACTCCTCGACATAGACCCCAGCACAGATCCCCCCAACCCCCCTGAAACCACTCCAAGGCACAGACCCTGACACGGACACCACACCCCCATGGAGCCCATTGCGCCACCCCACCCCCGGAACCACACGGAGACCCAGATATCTGCGTGCACACACACACTCCAACCTTCCCCCACCAAAATGGCAGAGACAAAGATCATTTTTCATTTTGGTGCGTACCAGTTAATTCATAATAATAATTTAATTTAAATAATCTGGAATAGAGGACAGGCCATTTGCTTATTTCTATGGGATAAACAGAGATCGGAAAATGGTCATGTATGAATGATTATGAATTATGTTTTTGGTACACAAACCCACACAGATGTCATGAAAAAATGAAACCTGGTAAATCAGTGTCTAATGGTTAAGGACTACCCAAAATAATAATTTTACTTCAGTTATCCAAACACACAATAATGCTCACATGGAACTGTGACTGCCATCCTCTCAAAAACACTGTGATTTACAGTATTATATCAGTATTGCAGCGATAATGATTCTTTAGACAAAATAAACAGAATTAGCTTAGATCTTAATAAAATATCTCCTATTATACTTATGAAAACAAATGCGGTATCAGTTGAAATTTTGAGTTGACTTGTTTTAATAAGCTATGAGTGAAAACTAATTAACAGCTATGTGTTGTAGTCAGAAACCATTGTGACTTGTACAGATAAGGGAGCAATGGGAATTCGAAGGCCTCACATTAACTCCTCCACTAAAATCCTAAAATCTAGGCATGATAAAAATTTAGAAACACCACAAAGCACATAGAGACCTGAGATAATCTTTGTACTTAGACGTTTGTGACATCTCCATAACTGCCACCCTGGTCTGTCTTAAGGTCTAAGTTAAGATATAAGTTAATAGTGAAAACGTTTGCGCTGATAGGTGTGTTTACATTACGCTGTTGGATGTGCTAATGGTTGGTGAACCTGTTAAATGTCACTGCTGGGCATGAGTTCCTAATAAAAGGGCTACACATGTGGCTCGTTCACCATAGAGAATTTGCACTCTACAGCCAAGTACACATATTTGCACATTGGTGGGGACATCACTATAATTTTTGGAAAGACATATGAATTTGTCCTAATTACATATAAGGCCTTCTCGACTGACTGTAATATAGAGGTTATTTTTTCTCAGGACATACTGCAAAACGATGAAATGCTACATGTGTCTGTTATTTTAAAATTGAGAGTAATATGAAACGGGGAGAAGGAAGTGAAATGGGCTTTACATACGCGAACCACATTGTAGATTTTCTCCACTGTGTCCGTGGCTCATTAAAAACACCTAGCTCCAGGCATTCAGCATTCATATACCGATGTCATTCCTCTGAAATGTTAAAACTTTGTGGGTGGGAGGAGCCACACCAGCCTTGCCATTTATGAGAGGATATTTTTGGAGGGTATTCCAGATTTTGTGCCTGAGTTACACTATATGGACAAAAGTATTGGGACCATGACACCAACAGAGACTTTAATGACATTGCATTCATTTACATAAAAGTGTTACAATAAAAGGGCTACACATGTGGCTCGTTCACCATAGAGAATTTACACTCTACAGCCAAGTACACATATTTGCACATTGGTGGGGACATCACCATAATTTTTTGGAAAGATGAATTTGTGCTAATTACATATAAGGCCTTCTCGACTGACTGTAATATAGAGGTTATTTTTTCGTTCCTTTGGGAAACGAAAGGCTTTACCTCTGTATGTTTTCAGACACATCACTTTGTGAGATTGTAAAATCTGTTCAAATATGCAATCTGTGGTAATGTACAGTTTTTCAGGAATGAAACCAGTTTAGTGCTACTTTATAGGCAGCTATAAAATACAGTTCTCTTCATTATATAACAGGGGAACTGTAATCTGCACTGTATGCACTTTTATTAAACAAGCCAATGTTTTGCACAATTATTTTAATATGCTGCTCTCTTTTCAAAGCAATTATACATTTACTCTTATGAGCCCCTTTATTAGGTTGAGCTAGCTTGTATGTACACTCATTATTTTTCTGCTTCACTTACTGAAGTTCCTCTGTTTCTCTGCATGATTTGTTTTGCCTCTCTAATCAGTGTTCAGAGATTAGTCTACCAACTACAAATATCCAGCCAACATAAACAGGCAGGGGACTCAAGATATAATGAATAGCACAATCTATGTAGCATGAACTATCATTAATAACTACATCTGTGGTGTGTTCATATATGTCTTTTACATCTTTAGCATTAACATTTTCATATTACAGTAGCAGGGGGTTGGAGCAGGCAGGCTAGTCTTTGTTTGTGCGTCAGTACGGCTTGTTCCCCCATTACCCTGTCGGCATGTCACTGGATCCTTCCACTTTTGGTAGGTTCTGACCCAGTCGTCAATCAAGCCCCTGTCACAGTCGCTCAAACCCTTGCACTTGCCCATTTTTCCTGCTTCCAACACATCAACCTCAAGAGCTGACTGTTCACTTCTTGTCTAATATGTTCCACTTCTTGGCGTGCTGTTGTAACGAGATAATCATTGTTATTAAGTTCACCTGTCTGTTATTTTGTAGCTGATTGGTGTTGGTAATCTACAGGTCCACCCACTATAACCCCTTTTGACCCCAAAATAATTCTAAAACACTTTAGGTATACTTTTCAGTTTATTTTTTCATTACCTTTATCACAGCACTTTACCAGAAACCAAGGAAAAATCGTAATAGAGGTTTTATTTCATAATATTCAGTGCCAACTCCGTAATATGTAATTGCCAAGGAATCAAAACCAATTCGCAGCTGGAAAACCAGGAAAATGGACATTGGAATCGTGAGGATAATATCAAAATACATAATAAAAGTAACCTAAATGAACTCACTACAACTACTAACAGCAACATAATTTCAACACCTAGTCTCTCTAACTCTCTTCAGGCACCTCCAGTTTTGCGATCTTGTCAGTTTCTTCAAAAAGCTTGATGCAAGACTTTTTAAGTGATAACCGATCTTTATACAAATGAAAATAGCAGAATCCAAGTTCAGTTGTTTTACAGTTTCTTTCTCACTCACCCGTTTGTTTGGGAAACACAGAGAAGACAGGCTATAGCTGATTCATTTGACATTGAAACATTCCTAAGTAAGCAGAAACCCTGACATATTCTTTAATATATCTAGTCTGAACATTCTTTTGAGTGCAGTAAGTCAATAGCTTCCATTTATGAAAAAGAAAGCACCCTGCAGTAAAATGACAAGTGTATACCATTCCTATCATTTAAGTTGTAAAGTAATCACTAAGCCAGGTCATTAAAAAACATACTTTTAAATTGAATCGTAATCAAGCAATTGTGATAGCACTAATTTGAATAAAAAGAGCCTCAGTATCTAAAAATTTGTCAGTGAGAAAACAGCCAGGAAATGAGGTAAAACACATGCCTTCTTTTTGCGTCATAATTTTTTTCCCAAGTGTTAGATTAATTAAACTGTCTACAAGGCAGGCTACAATAATAACATAAATCAAGTTTGTAAATATTTGCACATAAATATAATATTACCACAGAATATAAAAAAAACGATTTAAGGGTATTTACATTAAAATTAGGTGAACGTTGTAGGAATTATGGCCATTTTTATACATTGCCTGTCCTCCCCAATTTTGCCTCCCTAACATAATAATAAATCAGACTTATAAGGCTTAAATGCGAATTCTTTGCTGTTATTGACTGCCTGAAGTTGATGATGAATAAAATATTTTCAGTTCCTATCCGTACATTCAGCACAGTTGAGTTCTTCCAGGTCCATCGTTTTTATGAGCTCACAACTGCGTTGTTTCTGGCTATATGTAGTGTTTTTGATATCTCTCAAATGGGTTTATTTTGATTCTTCAGCCTTATGACAGCTTTACTGGCAATGACATGACATTTTAAGAGTCAACTTCATCAGATTCCAAATACAAAGCTTTAGTGACATGCACCTGTTCATGTAACAAATTCCTACATTGTTCACCAGATGTGGATGTAAGTCTCCCAAATAAAAGCTCCAAGTCTGTCCTTTGAATTCAAGTGCATTGGTTAAATTTAACTCCCGATACGCTGGGAGATGGATAAAATAACTGTGCTAGCTAATGATTGATCAGCTATTGTAGGCTGTAGGCTTTTAATATCAGTTAATGATTCCAGGCTCTTGTCTCCCATGTGAGGATGGGGCTGCTCTTGAGATGATCAAGCCTGCCATTATCAGCATCTGGCACTTTCTCAGTAGATGAGTCAATTGGGCGCATTCGTCTCTCGATATTCTCTGACAGGAGGGACAGCTTTCCACTGAGGTGCATTGGCAGGTTGAGTTGGAGAGGAAGGGGACGGGGTGTGTAGCTAACTGAGTCCAGCTGTGTGTTTGTCAGATGTGCTTCCTTTCCTGGCGCACAATTGGCCAGAAAGGTGGGCGAGATGCCACACGGCTTGGACACAAATCAGAGTCCATCACACATGCTAATGAAACAGATTGTTCTGTCTTGGCAAACCAAAAAGTAAAGAGATGGGTAGCCAGCACCGTCAGTTGGGTTATATCCTTAATCCCATTGAAGGACGAATCGGAGAGTGCTGGACCAAAATTCTTCACTGAAAAAAACGTTAAGGAATACGGAAGGTCCCAAGTTCAGTCTGCCTTCGGCAAAGTTATAATTGACCTGTCCTTCCCATCAGTATTTTTTTTTCGTAGCAACTGCCGCGTGGTTGGAAAAGTTTGAAATAGCATGTCAAAAGTATACAGGAACAAAGGATATAACACAGAATTACTCCAAGATATTTGGTCAAATTTGCATCTTTTGAGGAATGTGATGACGTAAGCATGCTCTCTAAGTGAGTGCAAGCCCGCGAGCGAATGGGGAGCGGCAGAATTTTATTAACTTTACCGCTGGATGTGTATTCAGGGACAGCTGGTGTGGCTGGATGGACAGACAGCAGGCAGACAGATGAGGCTACTGGCGTCAGTTATGCTTCCTGGTTCCGCTTGGTTGTTAGCTTTCATCCTGTGAGTTTCTCTGACTTGAACATAGAGAAATCATTAGAGAACACTTGGTTTTGTTAATGCTGTGTGGATCAACTTACATTAGCCCTATGACTGGTGGGATACATCCAATTTATCGGCTTAACTTACCAAAAATGTCCAGCCAACAGTACTAGAGCAGGGGTGTGGAACTGCAGGCCTGGAGGGCCGTGGTCCAGCACGTTTTGGTGATTTCCCTGTTCTGAAACACTTGGCTTACCTCGTCAATAAATGATCAGGTTTAGCGAATGAGTTTGAGTAGTAGAACCATCAAACTGTGCTGGACACCGGCCCTCCAGGACTGGAGCTTGACACCCCTGTACAAGAGGATGACTAGCATAAACTGTGCAGCAGCAATAGGTTAAATATATTACTGTTTATATTATATGCCCATCAGACCAAGATTAACCTACAGAAAACATGGGTTTAGATTCCCTGGGACTCAATCTTAATATCATACAAAATTTGTGTTACTTCGCCCCGTGTTTCTTGGGACTTTATGTAAAAGTCAGCAAAATCTTAAAATTGCATACATTGCCAATATTGAACCATGTTTTTTTCTCTTTCTACTTGTTGCTGCTTCGCTCACTTGCCCACAGCCTTTTTCTGGGGTTCTCCAGTACCATGTATATTTAACCACACTGACTGTGCCACCTTAGTCAGTACAAACAAATCTTAAATCGGTTCCAAGGCAATACAGACCAGTCGTAAGTCAGGAGAGGCAAGTCTCAAGTTGGGTTCTTCAGCAAATTTATAAACATAATATGTAGTGTTTAGCTATACTGGCCTTGTAGTGCCAAACTAAAAAAGTACAATGTATTGGGTGACTGACTGCATCTGGGGACCCTTGCCCCTTAAGCCCACTCCTGATGTCACCCTTGCTTCTACCCCACAACCTTTGCCATTATATTTGTTTCACCCACTCCATTTAAATTACAGCCGTGTGACCTTGTGTCACCAGGCTGTATAGATTGCATTGTTGTTTGATGACATGCTGTTGGGACGGGCGGGGTTCAAGTGAACTTTAGCTTGATCAATATGATGGGCAGCTATTACTGTTTCCTTTTTTTTTGTTGCCAATTACAAGTTGTAATTGTGTGTTTGAGGATAGATCACATGTTCTTTTTGAGGGTAGGTCACATGATACTCCCTGGGGGCTGGAGTTTTAGTACTTGTCAGTCTATTCTGGCTTATTTTTCTGTTGAGTTCACACTCTTCAGTGCACTGCTAACTGCTGACTCTCACAGACTTCTGTTTCCAAATTTGCCTCACGTCTATTTTTATCAGCCTCATCCCGCCAGTCTGTTAATAGTGGAGATTTACTTCCTTTTAATCAAGGGACAGATTCAAGACTCATTTTGATACCCTAAAGCTTTGTAAAAAAAAGAAAACTGTGAAATACTGTGTTGTATTCTTCTTAATGGTGGGTATTTTTATACTTTCCGTGACTAAATTGGGATAATTCTTATCTTATGACATTTGTTATTATGTCATGAAGTTATACTTTGTTTGTCAAATATATTTGAAGTCATGCTAAAGATGTCGTCACCGTTTAGTTAAGGCATTCGGCTAGCCTTGCTATGATTTTGAACGCTGAAATATATTATTATTATAATAGTATATTAAATATACTATTATCTCGAAGAAACAAGCATTGCGGAAATTCCACAATTTCCATTACTTTTGGAAAAAGAAAGCAATACATTGGTATTCCTGTCAGCAGCTGACATCATATCAGTGTTTTTCTGGCACTTTCTCTCAGCAGAGTAGTCGAAAACTGCAGATAAAGTGAGAGAACAACAATAGTCAGTCAAGAACAATTATCCTAGTATAAAGTCACATGCTTGGTCTGTCTCTTAATGGATATCAATTATGGCTGAAATGATTCTTTCTACTGAAGAGTTTCTTATTTCTTACAGCTGTGTTCGTGACTAAACTCTTTGTATGAGGTCGCTGGGGGAAGTACAGTGGTGTACAATAATATACAGTAATTTCATTAGATGCCTCAAAATAGCTATTTCTTATCTCGTTCTAACAGAAAACAACATTTAATGATTTTGTCAAATGCACTGGCCAGATAAATGGTTTTAAAGAGTTCTGAGTCAGTGCAGACAAATCTTAAGTTGTGTCCCAGGTCAGTAGAGGCAAGTCTCAAGTGGAGTTCCGTCATGCATTCTTCTAATTAATGCCATTTCAACACAAAAACAGATGGTAAACTTAATATAGTGAGTAGTATAGTAATAAAAATAAGAAGAACAATAAAGCATCGAACATGCAGCAGTCTTTTGATCACCTCCCGCTGTGTAGTTATTTGCACTTTGAGGTAATCCTATTTGTTTTCAAGGTAACAGATAGCATTACAATATCAAAATATGAAAGTAATAAGAAAGTAGGGCTGAAACGATTATTCGAGTAACTCGAATGATTCAATTACAAAAAAGGCTTTGTTTTATTCGTCAATTCCCACCCACTCCCGCTTGCTCCCGCCCGTTCCCCGGTCATATATGAAAATATATTTTTAAAGTTAAAAAACGATCAATGTTATGTTATTGTAAGTTAGTGGTGCACACCGGCTGTGAAAAACGAAGAGAGCCGCAAAAAGCAGCTCGAGACCAGTTCGACCTCCTCATTCCTGTAGTGGAGGGAAAACTTGCCGAATATTGCCAACAAGAAAAAATAGGGCGGCAATATTGTTTTTAGTCTCTAGCAGAAAAGTCTTAATGTACATCAATTGGCCTAAAAATTTTAATAAAATTTTAATCCGTATTTAAACTAAAAACAACTTTTGACCACGTAATGCTAAAAAAATATATAATCAATAAATAATAATTAATTAAAATTGATCAGCAACATTTAAACTCAGGAGCACAATAATAATAATAATAATAATAATAATAATAATAATAATAGTAATAATAATAAAAATAAAATATTTAAATAGCATTGTATATTTTACAAACAAATCTTAAAGTGCATACAGACAGAAAATGAGAAAATAACTAAATAACAGGACATTTTTGTTTTCTTTACTGTTACTAGGGATACAATGTACATCATAAATGTTTCCCAGAAAGGTTGATTAAATGGGCTTAATTCAGAGCCAATGAGCCAAAGGTTTTAAGTTTTGATCTAATAAAAGTGTTGAGTTTGAATAAAAACCTTTTTTTGTGAGGAATAACAGCCCATTACTTGCTCATTTTAAGATGCCTTTCATGTTGCATAACCCACTATTGATATAGTTGTTTAAAAACACAAAAGTATAATTGATCCGATTACTCGATTAATCGATGAAAAAATCGACAGAATACTCGATTTCAAAAATATTCGATAGTTGTAGCCCTATAAGAAAGAAATTGGGAGTAGCATTTAAATGCAGACCACTTGCCATAGCACCATCTCACTGCTTCATGCAATGCCACGGTCTCAAGCTCAAATAAATGAAGATTGAATGAATTGTAAAAAAGGTGTCTAATAGCTGTAGACATGAGCATGCGAGTACACTCAAAAAGACAAATAACTCTTAAAAATGTAACTTTTAAACATTTCAGACCATTTTTGCCTGAACCCAGAAATGTGCTTAAGGTAAGAAAGCTATAAAGATACAGGTCTACAAAAACAAATTTAGCTCAGTGTGTGCAGAGGTTTATTTGTGCAAAGTAATAAACAGAAAAGAAATAAATCAATTTTTTACTGGCATGAATTTTATTATACCATGTTTTATCATACCAAATTTTGGCAGCTTGCAAAGTGTTTTGTGGTCTCCTACTGACTTTCCCACATGCTGTTTTAAAGCAGTATTGAACTTTATGTGCACTTTATGTTGCACTGTAAACATCATGTTCTTTGACATTTTCACACATTCACATGTTTGCATGGATTAAAGTTCTCCGTCGCTATGACGGATTTCCATCAACTGAGGGCACTAAAGGTTAATAATGAGATGCAGATCCGAAGGAAAAAAATGAGGAACTAGAGGTGGAGCTGAACAAGCTTCGGCAGACAAAGTTCTGGAAAGTCTTTTTGTTTGGTCTAATTACGATTTAATTATTTTTCCTAAAAATTAGGGATGCTCCGATCAGGAATTTTGCCACTGATACCAAGTACCGATTTGTTGTCATGGTGATCGGCCGATACCAATGCCGATTCTGATGCTTCAAGTTTATTTAACTGATATGTAAACTCTCCAATCTCCAATTTCCAGATAAAGTAATACTGAATTAAACGTTGTATTAAATGTTTTGGACAATGCGTCTCCACGTGAGATTTCTTTGGAACATAAACGGCAAATAGCGAATTTTTCATCGTTTCTCAAAACGTCGTAGTAATTCCACACCAGCGAGGACGTGACTGCGGCGCCAAAACATTTACATCCCCACTCGACGTGTACGCCCTCACGCATTGACGTCATCAGTTGTGATCGGTTCCTAAGATCGGCCAAGTTTAACGAGCACCGATTGAGTCATAAAATGCGATTATCGGCCGATACCGATCTTCGAGCGATCGATCGGAGCATCACTTCACATTGTTGCCTGGCGCATCCAATAATAGTAATAATAATAATAACAATAATAATAATAATAGGGCACAATAATAGGCTAGTAGTAGTATATTTTACGTTTTAAAAAAAGATCGGAATAGAACAGAAGTTCTAAGATTGGAAGTCAGTAGTGTGTCGTGAAGGGTCTCATTTGCTAATAGTAGCTAAAACCGTGGCTCCGGTGTTGCGAATGCTTCGTTAAAAATAAATAAATAACAGCAGTTTTGGGGTCTGTTTTCTTGCTGTTAACAGAGGAATGGCAGTGGGAAGTAGTGTTGTGTCTTTCGCGATCTTTTAAGTGAACGTATTGAACCTAATCACTTGAGAAAGTCATTCGGTTTAGTGCGTTCACCTAAAATACACCGCTCACCCTCCGCCCAGGCCCACAACCCCCCTCTCCGCCAACGCTCCCAACCCCCCAGAACCCCCCCCCCCTTAACGCCCTCCCCCGTCATCTCTTCCGTCAGACGTTGTTTTTGCTTTACTCCATGAGTTTGTCATGATTGTCTATCATGCTCATTTGCTGGAGACATATTTACAAGTCGGGGGAAAAACAAGCAAGCAGTGCTGGACTCAAATAAAACGTATATAGATTTACGGTATAAAACCTGACTCTGTTGATCCAAAATCCTAACCATGTGGAGAATGGCAAGTGCCCTGCCAAAGACATTAAACGGTTGCATATGATGTTATTGAAATCCAAGGACAGTTTTAGTATAGAGAAAATGATAGGGGTGTATCTATTGCTTCCTCTCAAATAGAGAAATTTTATGTTCTGTCAACAAACAGGCCGGGGTCTTTAGCTTCCAGCTAAGAAAGCGCAGCCAGCCAAGAGATCTGCTGGGACGATGATGTGGATCAAATGTGGATGGACTGACAGTTGGTAAAATACAGCCATCTAAAAAAATGTGTGAACAGTGTGTGTGTAAAATGCACAGGCTGCTATTCTTTTCTGAACTATTGCAATGTGAGCTGTGTATAAATGAAGAAATGCCTCCATATGTGCTGTAAGTGCAGTAGTGTTTGTAGAGCAGCTTTTCTGTGTGCTGTATTGCAGGAGCTTCACTCCAGATTCAGTTTCTGATGGGATGAATCAGAGTCACACAAACACTCTGCTCTTAACATCACTGTTTTAATTGTTGCGATTGTAATTTAACATTTCCAAGGAATAAAAAAATAATGCATATGTATTATTGTTAAATATTATCCAAACATTTTTTGTTTGAATTTTTTGGAATCAAATGTGGTTAATAGTGTATAAAATAATAGTGATATGCACATAGACACACTCCCTAATATGTTACACAGACACACTCCCACACAGATGCGGTCTCTTATTATGTTCCATGGACATATATGCTGCTTGGAATGTATGAAGTTTTCTCAAATATATTGACCTTCAAAGATTACCATAGCGGTGAAAGGAAGAAACCCCACTTAGGCATCCTGCTTGGATCAAGACCCTTTCTAAGGAGAACATTGAGTCAAATGCTTTTTCTTGGGATTAATTAATTGGTGCCGGCTTACTATTTAGAAACCATCTGTTTACCCACACCCTAAGATGATCTGTGTGGTTTATGGGCAAAACATCCAGTGAAGTTTGATAGACAAATAAAGTGCCAGCGACATCAATAAATAAAACATACAACAATAAATATACAACTGAATGTTTAATTTAATAAGCAAAGCGGCGCTCCTTTATGATGTAGTTTGGTGCCATATTAGTATAGATAGATGTAGGTAGTTAGAAATGGTTATTTCAAGTAAAATATTCATTACCTTTCTACTGTTTTACTGTTCTGCCGTTCTACCGTTCTCTTGGCAGTCCCTCATCTGGTGGCATGTTATGGGCACAGACTGTACCACAGTTATATAATAGCTAACATTTATTAGGGGTGTGCTGAACCGATACTCAGTATCAGATGTGATATTGAAAAAAGGCTGAACTTGGTATAAAACAAAAGAGGTATAAAACAAATGAGCAGTAAAGCTGTGTCTCAAATGCCTCCCTACATAGTGCATAGTGCATGAAAGACAGACTCCTGCACCTAAATACTGTATAGTATATCTAATAAAGACTCATTTGCGCTTCAGCCGTGTGTGCAGAATTCCAGAATGGACAAACCGTGCACTATATGGGTGTAGAAACTGGAATGTTATCAATTATATAGCATTCTATAGAGAAAGTAGGGAGTGGTGAT
Source organism: Brachypetersius gabonensis (assembly GCA_037577145.1). NCBI lineage: Eukaryota > Metazoa > Chordata > Actinopteri > Characiformes > Alestidae > Brachypetersius > Brachypetersius gabonensis. Next base: position 3,628 of record JBBJLR010113492.1, on the reverse strand, counting down.
GTGAAAAATCAAGTGTATAGAAGCACAAAATGAAGTATTGACCAGTCATGGCCATGGAGAAGGGATTAGGGCTGTTAAGACTTTGCATGTTGGCACAAAACAAATTTGAATTGGATTTTTTAAACCTGATAAACCAAAAAATGTAAATGGGTAGTCATATAATGTTCCATAAGATTCTTTAAGATCATTTTGGGAGCTTTGTTTTAAAGAGATAACAGAGCAGTAGATTGCAGAGTGAAGTCTCAAGTGAAACTGGGCTCATTTATGTGGACTGCGTCATTCAGTCCTTAAGGAACTCACTGGTCCGGGTGGGTCAGGATGTCAAAATAGAGCTTACCTGAGATCAATTTAATAACAGAGCAACAATTCGGGTTGAACAGAACATGACTAAGGTCTTAAAAACGAAAGATTTCTGTTTTAAAATTTGATTGTCTTTAAATGGGAGAGACTTGCCTTACAAGTGAAACATAATAAATGAACATCATAAAATAAAATGAGCTCTGTTTTTACTGTGCTCTTATTAGAGCTGGTAAAGAAAGTCATGACTTAAAGCATAACATGCTTTTTGTGTGGAAAATACAATACACAGCCATAAACATTATTAGCTGTACGTCATATGGCAAGATTATTATTTCCATTCGTTCCATGAATGTGCTGGACTGGATTGATGTTTGGCCCTGGTTTACTGCTACAAACAATGCTGATACATCAGATGTCACTACAAACATACTATAATTCATAGATTGGTTACTCTGTGATTGGTTACAATGAACAATATACTGAGCAATATAATCTACAGCAGTGGTTCCCAGCTTTTTTTCCTTGAAGCCCCCCTTTGCCAGTGTCTAAGACAAGCTAGGCCCCCCACCCCAACCCCAACCCCTACCTGCATAAACTGAATAAAGTGATTAATTATGAACTTTTATTTGCAAAAGGTTTTTGTTCTTATACTATTATATATATACACACACACACACACACACACCTTTACATTTCTCAGACATTGGGATTCTATGAATTTAATGTGTACAAATTTTGGTAACCATAGTGCAGGCAGAACTGCGTTCACCCCCTGCGATCTCTAGCGCCCCCCCTAACGGGGGACCCCAGGTTGGGAACCGCTGATCTACAGTAATATAGATTATACAATATAATACACAATCTAGATTTATATTGATGTATAATGTGTACATAATGTGTACAAAGTGATGAGTAATTTATTAACTAGTGGAAATTTATTTATCTTTCATGTGACCATATATTGGTTGGGATACTGTTGTTCATGACGATGTGTCTCCCCTTCTCTGAGACTTTTTCTCTCCATGTATGTCCACAGCGATCAGGACCAGTTACTCTCTGTTGGACAGCACAGCAGAGGACAGATTTCCAGCACAGTTATACTCTCATCACTCAAATCCAGCAGAAGAAAGCCAAGGTAAAACCCAAGGGAAGCTCTCTGTCTCTCTCCTGCAAGACAAAACTGGTCCTCAAGGACCAGTTCGGTCCTGTTACCCCATGAGGTTCTCTTCTTTAATCATCACTTACGGTTGAGACAAAAACATTCATTTCCCTGAAGATACAGAAAGTTTGTTGTCTTAAGACACAATGTTGAAATGAGTCAGGGAAAATGTGTTAGTACCTGTCCACTGGCTTCTATTACACATTCTACATTTATATTTACGGCATTTATCAGACGCTTTTATCCATTCCCTAACTACAGGGGACAGTCTCCCTGGAGCAACCTGGGGTTAAGGGTCTTGCTCAGGGACCCAGTGGTGGTGCTGAGGGTAGGATTCGAACCCATGACCTCTTGGTCTGCAGGCATGTATCCTACCCACTGAGCCCCTCCATGCTATATATAATTCTGTTATAAATTTTACATACATAAAGGCATTTTTTGCTGTTTTTTTTGTAACTACAGGAAAACCATTGCCAATAGACCACATGCTACTGAAAGATCTAAGGGATTAAAATCATTCAGACTGAGTTATATACAAAGGAAGGCAGCCAGTGAGTTGTTATTGTCTTAGACTTTTTTACATTTATTTTAAGATTATTTCATTAAGAAATTGCTTAATTATTGATTACTTGATATAAAAAGAAACTCAACCTAACTCAAGTTTTCTTATATCCTATTAGTGAACTCAAGATGATTGATCTTGGTATGTTCTTATAAATAATTCATATGTTCTTAGCTCAAGTTGCATGATTTCTTGCTTGTTTTTCTGATTTGATCTGCTGTATTGGGTTAATATAGGCCTGTATATACTAGAGAAGTGCTAAATCTAACTTTTGTTTTTTCAGCCCCCTTTCTTTTTGTTTCCTAAATGTGGTTTGTCATTTGAATAGGTCCACTAAAGCAAGTGGTAAAATTGATTTAGAGTTCTGGCCGAGAATTACCCGGGGCAGGGTTTGCGTCGTATCCCAGAGGGCTATGTGGTCTCTTTGTGGCCTCTGTTCATCAATACCGTCACATGACTCCAAAGACAGCTAAAGACAGTTTGAGTTCCCGGCCCCTCCATCGTAATTGCCCAGGGCAACCGCATTTCCCCCCAGACACGCTTCCCCCTCTCCAGACTGACACGTTTTTGTCCCTCTTCAGTTTGATGTGGCAGCTTAAATAGTTTTGGAAAGCCCTGTAATAGAAAGAAATGGCTGCCCAATGGCATTTTTTATTAAAATGCTTCCAAGAGATTTGTTTGATCCCTCTCTCGTTTTTCAGATGGAAGAATAAAGATTGACAGTGTTCTAACGGTTCCTGGAAAAATGTTTCCATTCTGCTGTTTTACAAAATTGCAAAAACAGATGCTTGTGTATTGGCATATCAAAAATAGATTGAATCTATACAGCATTTTCAGATGTGAAGAACAGTGGTTAGTGATTAGGCCAGTGATACGAATGGCATCAAATCTAAACTAGGGTTACCAAACAGTTTAGATAATTTTAAATGATTAACCACATTTACTTTGTATGGAGTAAACTGCGGGTGTAGAGATCATATATATATATATATATATATATATATCTGGTCAGTGGTTCCAGCTGGTTTGTGATTATAGCCTCCTTTTTATCACGATTGTTGATTCTCAGTTGAGACTCTTGAGAGGAACAGTTGATTTCCACTTCAGTGTTTCACTGCAATGTCTCGTCTGCTATCTACAGGTCTCATGTGAGCACTGTGCAGCGTAGTGTGCATGAAAAGGGCTTTAAAAGCTGTATTGAAGATCTATAGCAACATGCATTTAAAATCCTGTGCTTGTCATTTCGTGCACAAACATTAATTTAGATTCATTTAGACCAGGGGTCTCAAACCTGTCCAGAAAGGACCGCTTTGGGTGCAGGTTTCATTCCAATCAAGAAGAAGCCAGACCTGAGTAACTGAAAACCAAGACCAACTGATTACAGAGGTGGGATCAGGTGTGTCTCCTGCTTAGTTGGAACGGAAACCTGCTCCCACAGCGGCCCTTTCTGGGCAGGTTTGAGAATCCTGATGTAGACTATAGAAGCAACATTCCCTTCCATGAATGCATGCACTGTCAGCAGTGTTGGGAACGTACCTTTAAAAAAGTAATTAGTTATAGTTACTAGTTACTTCTCACAAAAAGTAACTGAGTTAGTAACTGAGTTA
>JBBJLR010113486.1:0-21105 GCA_037577145.1 Brachypetersius gabonensis | reverse complement strand
TATATATATATGATATTAAAATAGTATTTCATTTAGACTGATGATGTATCAAAATAAATACACTATTTTGAGGATGTATCCCATCAGTGAATTTATGGTATAACCTAATAAATGCTAGATGATTTTGACAGCTGCTATGTGTCCTGTGTGAGACGTGATGGCCTTTTAACAGCAGCATTGTTGATGTGCTGCTGCTAGACTACTTTAAACGTTCCTCTTTCTGAAACTCTGCTCTGTTTTTATGACCCATGGCTCAGTAAGAGGATGAGAGAAGAGAGGTCGAGACGGAGGAGAGGAAAATGACAGGCCTGCTGAAAGAAAAGGGGTTGAAAGGGTAGAAAGTCAGGCAGGTTAAAATAGGTGATGGAGAACGACAGGTAAGGAAAGAAAAAGAGTGGGCTGTCAAATTACTGGAATCACTGAGAAACCGAGAAGGTGGTAGACTCTCCAGCAGCTGGAAACGAGTGGAAAAATGAACATGTTTTAAAGTGAATAACACTGGGCTAGTGACAGGGAGTGGAACTTTTTGCCAAATGAGTTGGAGGACTGTCCTGTAAAAACAGGCTGTATTGAGACTATTATGTGTCTGCCGATAAAAGATAACAGAGCACTTACCTTCTTTCTCTCCATGGCACGGCTCGTTCTCAGCTGGCCTCCGGAGTGCACCTCTATCAGGCTTTCTCAGTGGAGATGGCTGTGACGTTCCAGCTTGTTCTCTGTGTGCTGACTGTCACTCATCCCCAATCAGCCTTCCTCTCGCTTGCCCCGGCTGCACTGGGCCTGTCTGTCACGCTGGGACATCTTGTTGCGGTAAGGTGGTTTAAGGGGGAGATCGGTGGACAGGTGATTTCTGGCAGAGGTTTTTATTAGGAATGCACCACACTTTTGACCACCAAAAAACATTTGGTCTGAAAATGGTGCAAAATAGCATTTCCCATTGTCAGCCTAAAGAGACAATGGCCAAAAATTCAAATATGATAAAACAGGCCTACAATAAGATATCAACATCAAAGTCTTTTCCAAACAATCTGAATGGAAAATGGAACTGAAAATGAGAAAATGAAAACTTCATAGAATAAATAATTTACTATTTCTCTTTTTCAATTCCATTTTCTATTCAAATAAGTAAATGGTACCTAAAAGTGTTTTTATTAACGATTTCTCCTTTTCAGATCAATTTTCTTTTCAAATTATTTGAGAAATACAAATAAAAACACTTTTTGTTTGAATAGATCAACATAGAACATATCAACCATGTGAATCTATTTCATGATTTCTATATGAGGCATAAGCCTTTTATTAGGAGCATTAGGATGTTATACAATACCAATTGACTAATTGACTACAGGTTTGATTCTACTTGTTCCTGCTCATCTACCCATACTGTCCGTAGCTTCTGTTTTATTCATTTTTATATTCGGGTAAAACTGAACAAAGCAACAAGTGTGTAGTTATATATATTTGTGGAAACGACCTTTGAGTTTGGCATGTGAACCAAGCGTTGACCTGTCACTACAGCAGCACTGTCAAACATGTGGCTGAACTACTGATATTTATATAAACTGGAATATGCTGCATATCTGAAATGCTTTTGATTAGTGCTTATCTTTCTTAACACACTTTTAAAGGTCTATATATTCTTTTTTGTGGACAGATTGGCTTCACGGGCTGTGGAATGAACCCAGCTAGGTCTTTTGGTCCAGCTGTGCTAACACTGAACTTTGAGAACCACTGGGTGAGTAACTAGCCATAATTATGGAGTTAGTGTGACCAGCAGTGCAGAACCAATTAGAACACTTTCATGCGTACTTATACTGATATGAATCATTCACAGGGGTGTAAAAATGCATTAATGTCTCATGGTGCATTGATCTGAAGCTCAAATGCATTGATTCTGGTATATGAGAATGAATCAAATTGTATGAAAGAGATTAATGGATGATAAAATGCTAGTGTGTGTCTGTTCACTTTCAATATACAATGTGGTAAAAAGTATTGGGACACAGGACAATTACACCAACAGGGACTTTAATGACATTGCATTCAAATACGTAAACTTTAATATGGAGTTTGCCCCACTAACAGCTTCTACATTTCTTGAAAGGGTTTCCATTTCTGTGGGAATTTACTTCCATTTATTCTGTGCATTTGATGAGATCAGGCACTGATGTTGAATGAGAACACCTAGATTGCAATTTCCATTTCATTTAATAAAAAAACAGTTCAAACACCAAATTCGTCCAGACATGGACCTTGCATTTTGCACTGGGGCACAGTCATGCTAGAATAGTAAAGGGTCATCCCGAACTATGTCCACAAAGTTGGAAGCATTATGTCTTGGTATGCAAAAGCATTAAGATGAAGTCTTTCACCGGAAGTAAGGGGCCTAACCTGCTTTTGAGGGTTTATAGTTAGTGGGACAGAGTGCTTCATTTTTTTTTCTTGGTCCAGGTGTACTGGGCAGGGCCCTGTGTGGGAGCAATGCTGGCCTGGCTGTTGCATGACCTGCTCCTCTACCCCCGCTGGACTGGCCTGGGTGACTGGTTCAAAGAATTCAAGCAGGTTTTCTTCACAGCTCCATCCAAACAGGCTAGAGGCTCTGAGACCAACACAGAAATCTAGACCAATCCCCTTTGGGCCTGAACACTCACTCACTGAAAAACGTGATGCATTTAATTCACTTGATTCAATTATTTACATTATTTCCTCAAAATTAAGCATCTTACGTCAGCTTTTGGGTGCAGTTAAGTTGATGGGATATATTTATTCATGTGGAAATGAGATGAATCAAGAGAATTCAGTGCATTACTTCTGTCAGTCTGCACGCTAGGACACCGTTCATTGCTTTTTCAGCCCACGGCTCACAGTATTTACTCCCACAGTAAGCAAATAAAACACTTCCATCTAGGGCATAGGTATTAAATGGCATATAATCCTGTTGTTCCTTTGTTTTGTTTTTACCCCTGAGGTCCACTCTTGACACTGATGGGGTATTATGTACCAGAGAGTTATAATTAAGTTTTACCTGCTCGTTTTTCAATCTCTTTTTACCTCTATTTCAACAGACTGTTGTTGTTATTGTTTCTTTAGGACAAATTATGTATATGGTTGTAATTTGCGGTTCTGCCTCTTTTAAAGAATTAACCCTTTATTACTCCCAATGGGTGGGAAATTTGCATTGTTACAGCAGCAAAGTGGACAGAATAAACAAAGTAAGTACAGACTGCATAACCTAACATGAAAAAGAAGCACAGTTTTAATGATATTGTGTTATTAGGTGGTGCCTGCTATTAGGTGGAATGGACATTTACATTTACGGCATTTATCAGATGCTTTTATCCAAAGCGACTTTGATTCCTTAACTACAGGGGACAGTCTCCCTGGAGCAACTTGGGGTTAAGGGACTTGCTCAGGAGCCCAGTGGTGGTATGTTGAAGGTAGGATTTAAACCCATGACCTCTTGGTCCTGTAATAGTGGTGACTAAATTAGGAAAAAACGATTAAAAATGGCCTAATTTGTAATCGTTTTTTTGCTTCAGCATGAATGGGTGGTTTAAACTTCGCTAGGTAGTCTTTAAATGTAGGCAAATGCAGGGTTTTTTATGTAACCACAAAAACAACATACTCAAATATATGGTGAACCATGTGAAGCTTTAACAGTGGTTACTCAATGCTTTGGGAAATTGGTTTTCCATGATAGGGACTTTTAGAGTTGTAACGTAAGCACCCTTATCAATACACTCTTTGTACTTAAGATGTTATTTTTAAATGATGATTTCTGACACAGATTAACTCAACAGCAGACATAAGAGCCCAGGCGGTTCACTGTAACGCTGTTGAAATGGTATATACATACTGGAGTGACTGCACCACACTTTTTAAAGCAGACCTAATTCGCCTCTCAATCCACCACAAAATGATGCACTCTTCATTTTGCAAAACATCAGCTGTGCAATGAAGCAGAGACTGAGGTCTAATGCAGCGGAAGGAAAATGTGTAAATCAATTAGTGCACCTGCTCCCATACAGAGATGATGGCAGTTTATGTGACTTACTTGAGTCTCTGGCTTCAAGTTTTATAGCTTTGTGATATAGAGTCTATTCTTTAGGCTGACAGATTGAAGGTCTTGTGACAGCAGGAATTTTGGCTAAACTGGATGTGAATTCACACATGGACATCATTATATGTTTATCTTTCTCCACTCAGTCAAGGACAATTTCAGGTTCTGCAGAGTACGGGTATAGCAAACACATCACCGCACGTCAGGAATGCATACAGTAGACACCATCATTTCACATCTTTCCTAATCATTTCAGGCCTTTACAGATGTGTAATTTGGAGAAACGGATTGTACAGCCTTTTTGCTGGATTTTTTAATACATGTGAATTATACTGTTTTGTCTCTGTCGTATCAAAAGACTCTTTTGGTTTTGATTTTATAATTACAAGCTGCCCTTTACATAGTCTACTAATGGACCAATAGAAATGATTGATATTAACATATATTAAAATATAAAAAACGTTTTCGTTTTCATTGTCAGAAATATATATATTTCATATACATATATTGCATATTTTTCATACAATTTACTTATTTACATATTACATATTGGTTAGCATAAAATGTATACTATCTTGAACTATGTATGCAGTCACTGCATTTAATGCATTTAATCTCTATGTTGCTATACAGCATGTGTTTGTGTGTGTGTCTGTGTGTGTGTGTGTGTGTGTGTGTGTGTGTGTGTGTGTGTGTGTTTGTGACAGAGAGAGCATATGTCACCCAGTGTAACTTGCCTAAGCTATAGAAATGATGCTGTTTTGCCTACTTTTAAGCGACCGTATCACCAGCACACAGTATTAAATTAAAATTAAAGTACAATAAAATTGTCCACCCAATCACCTTTTCTCTTGTATCATTGGAATTTTTTTTTTTATATTTGTTCATGCAATGTCAATCACTTGTTGGACTTCAAAATTAATAAAATATTCTACATATACTTTTGATGTTAGTTTATTTACTTTTAATATATTTAATGTGTCTAAATGTTGACACTTCTTTTCACCTGGTACAAATAGTGCATCTTTTAAAATATAAATACAATTGTATTTAATGTATTGTATTTATATTTTAAAATATTCATCATATTTATTTATAAGTTAAAACAAAAAGCACATGGGGCAGAAAACCAAACTCAAACTCTCGACTATAACAAAAGAGAAAGGAGAATACACAAACTGAACGTAGCATGACAGTGGACCGGCAACTGTGGTCGGTCCCTAAAGAAGTCAAATATAGAACCAATCCAGGAAAACATCTCCTTCTCTGAGCACACTGGTCAGCTGGAACACATTATGTAAACAAATTCCAGACCAGTGTGCTCAGCTATCATATCATAAGTCCCAAACTGAACCTGAACAGAACAGAAAAGGACGGCCTTTAGCAGCCACCAAGTGTTACAATAGGACCTTAAAGTTATCTTAAAGGAAGTCAATACTGCAAATATTGCTAACTATGAATGAAAGCTAGTACTTCGCAATGCATCTTTTAAATAATGCGCAATGGTGACTATAGGCTTTCATTCATGGAAGGCAACATGATCATTATTGACCTTCTTTCAGAAGAATTTAAGAAACACTGCATACACTTTCCCAGGGCAAATGTGCATATTTGGACCTTTTTCATACCTTGACAAATTTCAAATTGAAAAAATATGATTCAAGATTGGGTTTGTGGATTCAGTGCAACTTAAACAAATGTAAGAAAACATGTTAAAATAATTTCCTAACTACAGGTACTAAAGATGCATGTGACCATTCGAGTTTTGCTTGACCATGTGTTATGGTCTTTAACTTTGTAGTTTTATTTCTGAAGGTCTCTAATGCATATACAGACTGTGAACTGTACAGCCCTGAGTCCCTTTGCTTTATCTGAAGGAAGCATATTTCAGCCACCAGACAAGGCAAAGTGAGTGAAGCACTGAAGATAGGCCGTTTTCCTGTATGAACCTCACACAGCAGTCATTCATTTCATCATCAGTAAACTGCAGATATTACACCGAGCAAATGATTGCAACACAACATACACAAGTGTCCAGTGATGAGCAGTAACAGCAGTTTCTGAGAACGAGTGAGGGAGGCCATTTGTAGTCCCACTAGAGAAGATGGAGGGAGTGAAAAATTGCCTGTTCTTCAATCTGTTTTTAAGCATCTTCTTACATCAGAGCAGCAGCTTTAATCTGGATCTGATTAACTACAGTGAACACTCTGGTCCAGAAGGCAGTTACTTTGGGTTCTCCGTGGACTTTTTCCAAGAAAACAGCAACAAGTAAGTGCCATTCTTGTTCACAGAAAGTTTCAGTTCACATTCTCTCTAACCGTTTACTAGTAATAGCAATGCTGATACCATGAAACCAAAACTACTCGAATCTGTCATTTTATGTCATTGTTGCTGGAATAAACCCTGATGTTCACAAACCTAGAGAAAGGAATTATTCTTTAAATGTAATTCAGTGTAAAAAGCTATTTTTACCATTCATTATGCATTTTTTTATTTTGCAAAAAAGGCTCAAGGTTTATATTGTCAATTCATTTGATTTCCATTTCATGCATATACAAGTAGAATTACACAATTATACATCCTTACCATTTCTGAGCAGTTTTGCTTAACCAGGGTTGCATGGAGGATCCCAGCAGGGTATCACAGGTCGTAACTACATAATTATATTACTAAGCATATAGTTCATTACATAATTAATAGATCAATTTACAGTTAAGTTTCAGTATCCATTTCCAACTTTTTCTAGCAATGCACCACTAACTTTTGGAATCTTAACCTCAAGAGTTACATGTATAATATATTATTTGTTTAACTGTTTTATTTCACATTAATACAGTTGATTTGCATTGCATACTTGTTTAAATATTGTAGAATTGCAGAATTACTTCAACGGTAATGTTATAAAGTATATTTACATTCATTTACATCTAAGCTTGACATTTCCTTTTGTGTTGATGTCAAATATTAAAAAAATATGCTAAATATAAAGGTTTTTGTGTTTCCCACAAAATAAGACTGTACAAATGACAAAACTGTAGTCTGGACAGAAATTGTAGACTCTGCACTTTCAGCAAAACTTGTGTTTCAAACAGCTGAAATTATGAAATTATGAAAATTCAAAACAACTTAATGATTTAGAACAATGTAAGAAGCAATCTTCAAGGTTTATATGATACTGGGTATCTTATATCTGTAAATAAAGTCGATGGTTACTGTTTAGGGGTCTGATCTAGCTAACAAAGATGGGACAAGATGAGGGCTGACTTGGGCCCATTGTTTTTTTGTAAAAAAGTGCTGTTGCCTTCATTGCTGCTGCCTTACATATCAGGGTGTTTAATTCATGTTACAGCATCAACGATGCATTCAACACACACTACGCAAGTTAAGTCAAGTCAAGTAGGTGACTATGGTCATGTCAGCTGTATTGTCCTATTGTACATAGTGAAATGTAACAACATTTCTCCAGGACTATAGTGCAACACAAAGAACAAAAAAAAAACTTGACTAGATAAATAAGTACAGGACAGGACTATACAGAGTGCAAAACAGAAAGATTGCATGTGAAACTCAAGAGCAATAAATACAATATTTCAGAACTGGACAGCAAGACAGAATTGTGACATATCCTATACTCTAGCAGCAGACTGAGGCAGACAGCAAAAAAGAGCCATCAATAACCACAGCATAGAGAATAAAGGGTATTTTTAGTGGCAGTAGGCATGTAAGGTTTTATTAATTATTTTTATTTTATTAATTCTTTTTATTTTATTAAAAAGCATGTAAGCTTTAAATTATTTTTCTCTAGCACAACTTTAATAAAATACCACTCAAGGCAGCTCTTGTGGAAAGCTGTGACAGTAGGGTTTCCAGAAGTCTCAGTGTTATGCAACAAACTGTCATTTCTCTTCTGTAGTGTGAGTGTTGTAGTGGGTGCGCCCAGAGACAGCAAAGGAAGTTCCCAGGGCGGCTCTGTCTTCCTCTGTTCCGGGACATCAGTCAAAGGGTCATGTCAAAGGCTGATCTTTGACCAAACAGGTCAGTGTAAGCTTTTTAGAACATTTTAATAAAAGCTTATTAGTAAACTGGATTATCTCTTGAATATGTCCTACAAAGTACTGAACAGAAAATCTAAACTTTCATTGAGCAATTCCAGGCCAGTTTTCTGAGCCTAAATTATGCCCAGGCCTGTCCTGAGTCAGGGATAATGTACCTTTAGCCTAAAGATGCATTTGTGATGTTTACCATCCTCTCCACAGGTGATGAAAACATCACTTTTAATGACATGCTCCTCAGGTCCCATACGTCTAACCAGTGGTTGGGGGCCACAGTGAGGGGCTACAACAGTTACATCCTGGTAAGTTGCATCCACTTCCTATAAAACAGCCACTAAACCTCTGGAACAGAGGTTTGCTATCCGAACCTAGTCCAACAGGTCCTGGCAAAATATTAGATCTTGGTCCATGTTTGAGCCAATTTTTCACATACATCAGGTCAGGATGAGTAATTATGTGTTTTTAAGTAGATTTTAGACACTGTGTATGCAATCTTCTATCTGTCAATAACACATTCTCTCATCTCTAAATAAGTGTATAAAATGAGTGGAAATTAAACTAACTTTTGTTTCATGGATAAAATTAGTGTCATTCTTGCAAAAGCACTCAACATTTTACAATAAATCTAAAAATGTTAATTGCAAATAATTTAAATTTTTAGAAAGGGCCATTCTGATCTCTGATTGGCTTGTTGACAAAAAAGGGACCCCACAAGGAGACGTGCATTTGACGAAAAGTGCATTTGTTCACTATGTAGGGCACTATGTAGGGAATGAGTGAACAAGTGCACTTTTTGAACACAGCTTATGTTTAAGACCACTTAAGCAGGTATATTGCATTAACACTGTTGTTCCTCTTCTTCAGGCCTGTGCTCCTTTGTTTCACTGGAATGTGATTAAGGGCAAGAATGAGGCCATGAACACACCAGTGGGGAACTGCCAGTTACTGGACACACTTACCAGGGATATAGCTAACTACGCCCCCTGTAGAGGAACTGCAGTGGAGGAATTCTACATCAAAGCCAAAGGCTGTAAGGCCTGACTGCTGTCTGTGGCTCAGGATATTGTACAGTGAAAAATGACTTCTTTCAATGCTCAGTCATCACATATGTTATCACTCCCATACCATTTAGATTAGACAGTATCATATACTGCATTTGTCACTAGATATCATCGAATGAAGTGCCCTTAAGTGGAATTTCTCTTATATTTTAAGACTTGTTCTGGACTGAATTCTGGCATAGTTAATTTGTTAGTTTTGTTGTACACTGTACAGAAACACACTAAAGAATATTTCTTTTAAGGGCGGTGAATGAAACCAGGCATCACAAGAGAAAATGTTGCTATTTTATTAACTGCCTAAAATCATTTTTGGTCATTTTGGTCTTACAATACCCTGCATGTACTTCTCCACAACGAATTGATACGTTTTAGGCCAAAGCCGTTCGGCCACCATTTCAGGCTTCAGGCAACATATTTGCTACTATTTTGTATACCAGCTTCTAGTATTTTGTGTACCAGCTTTAGAGCCCCTCAGTCACCTTTATCGTGTCACCACTATGATTCAAACACATTAAAAACACACGTTTTCAAGTTGTTTTTGTTTTTCTATTGTAGCATTTCACAGAAAACTACGCTGAGTGGCTGTGATTACAACCTAATTGTACCTAATTATAAGCTGAAAAATAGCTAGAATTGCTCTTTAACACAGGATTGGCAACTATTGCACTTTCTTTGCACATTTACTGGAGCATGAAACATTTTTTTTTTCCCATTTCAGTTCAAGACCGGCGCTATTGTGAAGCAGGCTTTAGCTCCGACATCACAAAGGTACAAAACCCACAATCTTACTTTAACACCAGCTTGTCCTTCCTGAAGATCCTCTGAGAGCATGTATGACTCATTTCATGAAACCGCTTAGAAGTCACTGCTCTTGTCACCAAAATCATCCTCTTCTGCCCCTTGCTGTAGGATGGCAGAGTGCTTCTAGGTGCTCCTGGAGGCTACTTTTTTCAAGGTAAAAAAAAAGCTTTTTATGTTTCAAGAAGATACAGAAGCAGATCAATGGATAAAAGACTATTATAGAACTGCTTAGATTCATTCTTGCTAATAAAAACTGTTACAATCAGTGTACACAACAGTGGTTTATTCTTTGCTGTAAATGCTCCATTTTATACAGAAATGTTGTTTTTCTGTGCTATTTGGATTAAATGAATCCTCCAGTGTTTTTAAATCTACTATCTGTCTGCTGCATCTGTGGCAAATAAATATGATCATTACCATGGACAGTCATTTCCCTTTTGCGTTAAAAGTTATAAAAGTTATAAATAAAAACATGTTGATTCAAAACATACTGGTGCCAAAAGAAATGTGCTTCTATTCATAATCTGTTAATTGACCATTACAAGTGTGTTTCAGGTCAGGATTTATTTTTGTTCTTTTTGAGTCCAGAAAAATGTGTAAAAAACGAGTCCATGGTAATCAATCACATACTACGAATGCTGCAGATTGTAGAGGAATGTTGAGGAATGTCTAGACTTGTATTTACTTAGCTGCTAGTGTCTCAGAGAAACAAAGTGACCATTTTCCCCAAATGCTAAAATAAACAATGGAAAACAAAAGCAAAATATTGGACCTGTGCCTTCAATTCGGATCTTAGCTTGACCTTCATGGTCTCGTTTCAGATTTATGCTTCTACACACTTGCGTGCATTGGGATGAAGGGGGCTGGGTTATGTTTCAGGTCAGATCATCACTGCACCCCTCCCAAACATCATGGCCAAGGGCAGGACCTTCCCTCCAGTCCACTATCTAGTAGAAGAGTCTAAGTCGAATGAGAGGTTTGACCACTATGACCTTTATCTGGGTAAGAAACTACTGAAACAGAAGCTTTTGAGCCAGAATACCAACAGCATATTTCATTTCTGCATTTACTAAAGCACTCATGTGTATGTAAGTACATTTCCTGTACACTGAAATGTATTTAGCTTGTATGTATCTCCTCCAGGCTATTCTGTGGCGACAGGAAAGTTCAATTCTGACGGTTTTCCGGGTAAGGACCTCGCAAGACCCCTTTCACTAGGAAGCATTTACGTGCTGTGCCCCAGTAAAATCTCAGGTTTAGTTTTCAGTAACAATGTATATTTATTTGGCTATGCATTCAGTTACACAATATTGACAAAAGAGTGGATGTTTTTTCCATTCCAACATGATGCAACACAGTTTTAACCACAAAGAGAAGCAAAATTATTTGCATAGACAAGTATGCTGATTCTGCCATAACATATGTAAAGAATGTTCATATCTCTTCATCTATGAATTCATAAATCTGTACCCGTTCACCTTTACTCCTAGTTGTTTCTGTAGGAGTATGGCAGAGGCAATAACATCACAGGCCAACAGGTCAAAATCATAAGAGATAAGTTAATGTGGATGTTGTAGTGTTTTTCCCACACACACAGTTTTTGTGATGAAGCTAGTTCTATATTGCATGATAGTTAGTATAATTAGCTTATAATAATCATATGCAGAGCGTTTTTGAAGAAACAGTGGTCGCTGACTGACACTGGTCATAATATCTATGCCACAGTGTGCGCCTGTCTGACCTCACACTGAAAATATTGACTGAATCATTCTGACACATTACGTTTTTACTGGTGCATTTGGCAGTGTTTACTCCTATTCATATGCGCTTAAATAAAATATACGGTACAGATACAGTTTGAATATGACAGATATCGTGTTTAACGGCCACAATAAAAACACAAAATACTTTTACAATTGTTTAGTGGTTGCTCATTTATTTACAAAAAACATCCACAGAGGGATCTCTGCATGTTTGCTGGTTTGTGACTTCTTTGTAATTGCAGATTATGTGGCTGGTGTGCCAAACGACCTAAACACAGCTGGTTCTGTAAGTTTCATGTTATTATTAACATGTTTGCAGGCAGTTATCTTCTCTTACATATGTAAACCATTTCCCACCATCTGACACCAGCTACTGTCTTCTTTTATGATGAAAGGACCCAGATAATTGCTTCAAAATCACTTTGAAGTTAAACCACTTCTCTACATGATTTTACATTACATTTATTTGGTAGCTGCTTTTATCTAATGCGACTTACAATTTGAGGAAACAGAAGTTTCAGGACAGTGTGTGTATTTGTTTTACAGTGACAATATGTGCTATATCACAGTGTGGGTTGTAGTTATTGTATTTTGCAGTTTTGTTTTCTTTTTTAAGGTCAAAATCTTCAATGGAGGCACAGTTTCTCTCAGAATCATGAAGTCTCTGAGTGGCTTTCAGGTGAGCAACAACAGTGATGTCATTCTTGGAATTTTAATGCTTTTAACAATCTATTTATTAATGACAAGGGAAGTTTCTGGGTTAGATTCCCAGCCAGTTGTGTGTGGATGTTTGCATGTTCTACTCACACCTACCCACACCTTCCCATTGCCCTTATTGTTCCTGAGTCGTCTCTCAGCCTTGCCCCTCATCATTAAAGGTGTCTGGCCATCTACTCAAGCAGAGGCTTCCAGGAAAATCAGAGCTCTCAGTGTTTCCCGCTCTCCTCCAGTCATACTGTTTCTTCTTTTTAATTCTGTCATATGGCGAAGGCATGTTCCAAATCAACAAACCTTCGCTGCCATTTTGACTTTTCACATAATTTGATGACAAATGTCATGAACAAACAGAAATGGTACACAATAATTTGGGGTAAATATTTTTCACTACTCTCCATTATAATTGAATTTTTTGCTTTTCCTATTAAGGAGATGTTTTTGTCTGACTATGATGAAAATTTTTTTTGTTAAATGTTATTTAAAGACAAGGTACAGTATATCTACTGTGGATTCTGCCAAAATGTAATGTGTGTGTGTGTGTGTGTGTGTGTGTGTGTGTGTGTGTGTGTGTGTGTGTGTGTGTGTGTGTGTGTGTGTTTGTCTGTCCATCCATCTTCCTGTCTGTCTGCTTGTCTGTCTGTCTGTCTGTCTGTCTGTCTGTCTGTCTGTCTGTCTGTCCATCTGTCCTATGTCTGCCTGTCCATTTGTATATCTAACTGCGTGTCTGTCTGCTTGACTGTCCATCTGTCTGTCTGTCCGTCCTTCTGTCTGTCTTCCACAGGTAGCTTCTTATTTTGGCCACAGTGTAGCTGTGACTGACATCAACAGTGATGGGTAAGTTTAAAGCAGTCACCGTTTAAACCTGCGCTGCCAAAACCATTCAGAAAATAACAACAAAAAAAAGTTAAATCCATCAATGGAGTTAACACAATTTTTGAAATATCTAGTTCACCCTAATGATCTTAAAACTATGCAAAGTGTTAGGCTTTCTACTCTCAGAATACAGCAGTTCATATTCATTAGTTTTGTGAATGTTTAAAAACCATGCAGTAAAACTGAGTAAAAGGAAACTTGTGAAAAGTAATGATTTCATGCCATTAACACTTATCATACTGACCTGATAAGTGAACCTTTATGCTTTATTTTGCCATAAATTATTTAGAATAGTTTTGTAAGGGAGTTATTTGAATTTTCTTTCTGATCCTGACCAATAAAAATGACAAAGAGAACACAGCTCGGAGGTGTGTTCCAGGCGTTTTGACTCTGAATATGGCATGTCTCTGAGAAAACCATCAGCACCACACATGGACTGGAACCATAAGCATGACTCATTCGAAGCAGGAAATACTAAATACCAAATACTATGTTTAGAATCAGCACTTGCCACCGAATTCCTAATTTCTTTTTGGTAGCATTTCAAAGTGAGTACACATAGAGGGGGCAACTGGTGGACTAGTGGTTCGGCCGTTCGCCTTGCAATCAGGAAGTCGTGGGTTTGAATTCCAAGACTGCTAGCAGCACCTCTGTGTTTCCCTTGAGGAAAGTACCATCTCCACACACTGCTCCCCGGGCGCCGTAGTCCTGGCTGCCCACCACTTCACTTGGTGAATGGGTTAACTGCAGAACACAAATTTGGTGCAGTTTACACTGTGTACTGTGGTGTGTTCATGTGTGTCAGAATGATCAGTTTACACACACTTAGGGTAGTAGGGTTCATCTGGTTCCTTATCTAGAATGGTCTTTCCCTGATCTGCTCTTCAGATGGGATGATATCCTGGTAGGAGCTCCTTTATTCATGGAACATTTGTCCAGTCAAAAGCTACAGGAGGTGGGCCAGGTGTATGTTTATCTTCAGAAGGAAAGCTACAGCATCTCCCACAGGCCTGACCAAACCTTAACAGGAATTCACACCTACGGTCGCTTTGGCAGCACCATCGCTCCTCTGGGAGACATCGACCATGATGGCTTCAATGGTGAGAGCCTGCTACTCCACATTTACATTCACATTTACGGCATTCAGCTAACGCTCTTATCCAGAGCAACGTGCTGTAAGAAACAGACTACAGTGCTAAATTTAGGAGAAGAGGACTCGTATATATTAAAACAAGTGTGGAAATACATTGATGCCACACTCTGAAACTGGCGGCTCAAATAAAAACGGACTATGATCCTAATTGATAATATTCACTATCAAATGTACTTTTTAAAATCCTAAAAGAAATTGACCTATTGCTTTAACCAACTTTACTTTGTAAAAGGTTCAACCAGTCACATTTCTGTGTTCAGAATAGTTTTAAGAAAGAAAACACTAAAACCTCAAGGTGAACTTCATCATTTGCTATTATTATTGAATTAGGCTGCTGTGAGGCCATAGATTTGCACATAATAGTTCAAGAAATGTTAAAGAGTGACACATTTATGAGCAGAAGCACCTGATACTTGGCAGGCTTTCTCAATCTAAGAGCTGTTCGGACAAGTTTCATTTATCATTGCATAGGGCCATTTTTCCTCTTTAGACGCATTATCATGACTCATTGGATGACTGCGAGGTCTTAAACGATCTCATTTTCTCACTGTCAGTAATAGTCTTCCAAATGTAAATGTAATGTCGAAAACAAGGGTGATTCAGTTGCTCTTGTGTTTTTGCCAGTGTGAGTAGATCACCAAGTGTATGCCTGCGGTGAAGATAAAATAGCCTTTTAATGAATTTAAAGGCACATTTTGCCAAATAAATCAAATTCACTCCCTACTTTCCCTATTCCATTCTGTTTCTTACGACACATGTTCAAAATATGATTCTTCAGTTTTACACTACAGATTTCAGGCTAATATAACTGTAAGTGATTATTGAAAACATTCCTTTCAACAGCATTCAGAATGGTCATTCAAATCAATTTTACATCAAACCACTCTAGATTACGTTGTTTGCTCCTCAGTGTTGGCATAATGGAAGATTTTTTCTCTGAGGAATCTCAAACTGACTTCTTTATGTAGTTTCTGTCTCTGTATGACATGCTGTTATGTGTAATTATGGACTCATGCTTAGATAACTAAATACAGCATGCGTATTGAAGTCTGAAGTTGTACTTCTGTCTGCTTCTCTAAACAGTTTCAAACAACTGATCTGGTTCATTTGTTTTCAGATGTGGCTGTGGGGGCTCCAGGTTCTGGGCGAGGGGGCTGGGTATTCATCTACATGGGCCAGAGTGATGGTTTCAAACCACAGTATACGCAGGTCATTGAAAGCCCATTCCAGCCTCCAAAACTAGCGTCAGCTTTCGGATTCAGCATCAGAGGAGGCACGGACATAGACGACAATGGATACCCAGGTGTGTATTCAGTGAAAACAAAGAAAAATGCATTTAAAGCTACATTTTCGGAAATGCATTCTGTGTATTAAAAAGACATGCATTTGGAGAGGCAACTAACTATTGTCTTTTGTTTTCTGTATCATTAAAAGAAAAGTATTTTCTGCAAGTACAGGTGTCATGAGGTGTTGTGGGCAACCTATTGTCTCAGTCTGGCACAAACAAGAACATTGTGTAACTTTATTTTTCATTACTACTGAGCCATCAGCGGCACCACTGTACCTTGTTACCCCAGTCAGTCCGGATGCAGCCCCTAAGTGCACCATATTCACCATTTTCTTTCATTTAATCCAATACCTGAGGACCTAGCTGGTCAACAAAAGCTTTGGAGCTTGAGCACAAATTTAAAATCACAGCTCAGTGCAACTTCCGCTAAAAGCTTGCTTCTCTTTGTCTCATGAGAGAGGTTGAGGGTTGTCTGAGCAGCCTGACAAAGCCACTGGTGGAAAACACAGCATTAGATGGAGGCTCACCTCCTGGCCCATGTCTCTGGGGCCTGCGACGGACATGACAATGCTTTCTGACACGCAACGCCATGGGCTCCTGAGAGCAAATCCTGCCACTCTTTGTCTCACTCACTCTCACACAGAGCCTGACCTTTGTAGGGGCCTTCCTCTAGACAGAACGCTCTCCACTTTCAAGATGTCGTTCTTCTCTTGCCATTAGACAAGTTTGTTTATTTATAAAAATGTCTACCTCCCTAGGGCAAGCTGATTTTTTTTTTGCAGTGCTTTACCACTGCTCATAAATGGCTGTTCTGGTGATAAACCAGCATTTTTATTTAATACAATTTACCTGTTATCTTAATGTACCTTAATTTCCCTCCAGATCTCATTGTTGGTGCATGGGGAGCAGATAAAGTGGTCATATACAGGTACGGCCTCAATGTATAGAGAAAATGGATATAGTACTGCCTCTTTTGCAATTTTATAACTGTGTGTTTGATTTACAGAGCAAAGGCAGTAGTGAGGACCAAAGCCCAGCTATCCTTTTTTCCTGATTTTTTAAACCCAGATGACAAACTTTGCGTGGGGCATGACACTATGGTCTCCTGGTAAGGAGCAGCACCCATACATCATTGTTTTATTAAAACACGTTCTGACATTAACTGCACTCTGCTGTGACATTTGGACTCCTTACAGTAGGCCACTGCAGGGAAACAGCACTGCAGAATATGATGATGTGTTGATGATGATGCTCTATAAGGATCTGTTTATCTCGTCTAAGTTGACTTTACACATAAACAACAATTCATACTGATGTAGACAAGAAGGTCGTCCATTCGTCTTTTAATCATATACATGTTTCATGCTGTCAAATTCCAAACGCAGCCCATGCTGAACTGATTCTCACATGGTTCTCATTCACATTAAGTTACAAATTTGCCGTCTCAGGTCTGACAGCTTCTGTGTATTTTAACCAATTTCACTTTGTCAGGACAAATTTCACACCAATACAGTCTGAAATGGTGCCGCAGAAGCGCACCATTAACCTACTTAAGATAGCAAGGGGTCTTTACCAAAATAGCAGTTAGCTAGTAATGTGGATGTTTCCTCATTAGCTTGTTACTACCAGCCACCAGAATAGGTGCAGTGCGACTACATACAGTGCGACCCTGTGATCAGAAAGTCCAGGTTCGATTCCCAAGACTGCTAGGCACCTGAGGTACTCTGAGCAAGATACCGTCCCCACACACTGCTCCCCGGGCGCTGTGTTCCTGGCTGCCCCTTGCTTCACTTGGTGAATGGGTTAAATGCAGAGGTTGAATTTCAAGCTGTTCACACTATGTGCTGTGTGTTCACGTATGACAGAGTGGTCACTTTCACTTCAAATGAATGTAGAAACACATGTACTGTATTAATGGAAATGGATATTGCTGCACTGGAATGGTTACACTAAACACCATGTTAGTGTAACCATACAACTGGGTACAGTGAAATAATGAAAATGAGTGCAGAGGAACCATGGAACATAATGGTTGTATAAGAATGCAGTATTAAGTATAACCATGAAAATAGGTGTACTGTGACTACCAAAAATGCTGTGATAAAAACAGGGAAACAACGTACATACTTACGTACATACGTAGTTAACATACTTAACTATGAATCTGAGGGAACACAATTTTGAAGTCGAGATAAAAGTACATTTGTGTGTAAAACTGGAGTATGACAAACGTAGAGTGTGTTGCCTCAAAATTGCCTCAAGAATTTATGCTGGAACCTCATACAAACTGTATGTCTATCAGACACATGAGGCCAAACTAGGTTAGGGCTATTTATATAATGGAAGGCTGAAGGTCAAATAATGTATATTCTCTCTCCTCCCCATTGCAATTTAATGTTTTTCTCTCTTCTCTCAGTTTTACAATTATGATGTGCATCAGTGTGTCTGGCTACAGAATACCAGAGGAGATTGGTAAGTATGCCATGTGTAACCCATTTATACGTTAATTGCACTTTTCAGTTGCTGTAAGCATTTCGTCATTTTATCAGCTTTGCTGCTAACTAGACGCCCAGTAGAGTTTCAGCTGAAGATGCTGGTAAGAAGGATTAGATATGGTTGATTAGCGTTGATGGCGAGTCATATTTGCTCTTCAGACTTCAGTGATGCCTAAAAATAATGATCAGAATTTTCTCATTAGGATTACTCCCTCAACAGCCTAACAGCTTATTAATGCCCTGAAACAAAATGTGTTGCTTTAACAACCCTTTGTTAGTTACATAGTCTTCCATGTTCACTAAAAGAAAGTCTTCACAAGATAACATCAAACAGAGGAGACAGGAAAGCTGAGAAATGCACAGAGCGGTGAGTGCTGTAAGTGAGGAGGATGGGGGGACGAGGGAGGTATATATGTATAGTGGTGCTGATGAGTGTGCAGCGTGGGGGGAAATGAAGAACAGGTGTCAGTAATTAGTAAGCTGCTGACGCTGACTGCTGATAGGAGAGCATCAGTGAGGATGTGACAAACACAGTGCGTTATTCAGAGCTATAATACCCACAGTGCTGTACCTTTTACAAAAACAGCTGTGATTTATCCAGTATAGATACTGCGGTGCCTTCAGATTAAAGTGTTCTGTCCGTTAAGGGCTTGTTTCCTCTCACTCTTTTCAAAACAGCCATTCCAATACAGTGCAAATTGTGTCATTGGACAGTTACTTATGGAGGATGGTGTCAAACTTACAACAACAAGACCTAATGTTTCTAACCTGCTCATCCCTGTGGCTAAATAGATTGAGAATGTTGGTGCTAAAAAGGCAGTTATATCTGGCAACAATAAACAACATGAGGTCAAAAGTGTGATTGCAGAAGCTTGATAATACTAATAAAACTTAAGAGGATCAATAATGTGACCTTGAGTTGTATTATTTTTATAATTCTTATCGTTGCTCTTGTTGTTGTTGTTAATAATAATAATAATAATAATAATAATAATAATAATAATAATAATAATAATAATATCATTTCGCCCATTTTTGGGGCCGCTACTCTGAGACATGCACAGTTGATCAGGGGCCCAGTATTGATTGTTAAAAAAATCAGATTTTTGTGGACAGTCAGTTTAAAATGTGTATTGGAGAAAGAGTCTGTGACATCACAGGTATGGAGGACAAAACACACAGCAGACTCATAAACAGACTTTCACACTAGAGCTAAAACACTGGCACCGAATGAAGAGAATCAGAAGAATGCTGGTTTATATTAATGGTGCAAATAGAGAGAAACCCCATCCTTTACATTTTGACCTTGTTTCTGGCAACAAACGAAAAGTCCGAAATCAAAAGTGTCGATACTGAATGTAAACTGAATGTACATGTAATTCACTGTGTAGCTCTTTATTTAGGTATAAAGTTTAGTTTGAATATTGTAGGGAACACCAAAGTTAGAGCTGTTAACATCTAACAGTCGACAAAATTCAGACCTTCAGCTTTGCTGTTGCTTCCAATGTTCTTTGTGGTTCTAATTCTCTACAATTTTTCTTGTAATGTTCTCCAGTGCTGGACACGGAGATACAGTTGGATAAACTGAAGATAAATATGGCCAGACGGACCCTCTTGCTGGACACTCACCAGCCGTTCAGTCAGTTTCAGCTCTCCATTAACAGAGACACAGGAACAGTGTGTAAGAATCTCACCGCCTACCTACAGGTAGCTGACATCATTCTCTCTCACATTCTCGCAAATCTTCAGTGATCTGTGGGCTCTGTGTCTAGTTTCACTAAAACCAGTTGCCTTCATTTTCATATTGACACTATCATGGATGTTTGGAAATGAGTTTCAAACCTCTAGTCTGTAAGATAATTAAATGTAGGCAATACATCTATTTACTTGATGTGTTCTAGGAATATTATAAGATCTTATCAGGTATAGTTTCGATCTTATCAAGTACAGTTATCTAAAGATTTCTTTGGAGAGAGATAATGATAGAGAAAAAGAGAGAGGGAATGGGGGAGAAAGAGAGTGGGATTTAATAATACTCTCATAACGAGAATGTGGAAAACTCTAAACTGTATGTAAATATGCTAAACTGCAAACTGTGTAGGATTCAGTGTGGAAAAAAGGCTAATAAGGTTATTTTTTGCAATATTGCCCCATAAATTGTTCCTCCTTTCCTGTGCAACTCCCACATAGCATTAGTGCTGAGTAATACTGATACTGTAGGCTGTAGGCTTGTAGTGATAACAGCATTAGCACAGGTTTTTTGCCACTAATGTCTTAATATTCCACCAAACAACATATTAACTTGCATGTTCGAGCAGAAGCATGTCAGGACATTAGGTGCAAATTCTAGCTTATAATGAGCATATAAAGAGCATTTGAAATGTAAATATGTATACACAGCCATTAAAACTTCAGAAATACATAAAAAAAATGTAGTGATATTTCCCAATTCAAGTTGCCCACTACCCCGGCCTATCATCCAGCAAAACACTGGCCACACGGACCCTATTGATGAATGAAATGACCAGCTCTACATGTTTTAGTCATTTCCCTGCTTCCACACACATTATAATGCTAGGAGGCCTTGTTAATTAGCTAATTAGTTGGTCCAGGTGTGTTATTGCAAACACACATAGTCTTTATTTACAGCAAACATACAAAGAATCCCCAAAACAACAAGAACAAACATACAGGCAGGGACATACAGCCATGGAAAAAATAAGAGAATTCTTACCCCTTTTTTCTGTTCACTGTTTGTACAGTTAGCAGCAGTGTGTGTGTGTGTGTGTGTGTGTGTGTGTGTGTGTGTGTGTGTGTGTGTGTGTGTGTGTGTGTGTGTGTG
>JBBJLR010113470.1:0-14071 GCA_037577145.1 Brachypetersius gabonensis | reverse complement strand
ATGTAAAGATCTACACCTTGCAGATGTAAAGATCTACACCTTGCAGATGTAAAGATCTACACCTTGCAGATGTAAAGTTATTGATGATGATTCATCTGATGCTACAGTGTGTTAGTCATCTGCTAGTCTTTCATCAGTGGTCTCTCGCTCTCTCTCTCTCTCTCTAACACAGTATTGTCATTGTAATAATATTTGCTTCCTGGTGGTCATGTGGCCACTGATGAGGAGGTATAGGACAGTAACAAATGATGCAGAAAAACTGATAGTCAACAGTGTAATTGTAAACTATAAAGTGCTCCATATAACTGACAAAAGAGAGTGTTTGTAGATACAAAGTAGATGTGCCTGGAGGCTAACTGTTCATCTGCTAGATATTTTTCTGTGAATTTCCTGACAGTATTTCCAACTACTTTTATAATTAAAATGCCTCTGTGTAGGTTGATGAGGTTTGCAAAGGACACAACATATAAGCTTCAGATTAGGAGATAGTGTTTGACTGTCCAGACTAATAATCTTAAATTACGTATATTGGTTTAAATATATTGGTTTAAATAAATTGTTTAGTGGTATTGCTAATACTTCTTTTCTTGGTCTTTAGGATACAGACATCTCCAAGCTGCTTTGGAGTGAAGTCTGGTGTAAAAAAAGACTATACACATACAGTCTTATGCAAAAGTTTGGCTGCACCTTGATAAATAACATATTCTGGTCATTTTTTAATTGAAATGATGTAAGCACACTCTCTCTAGAAAATGGAAAAAAAGCAAAAATTATTTTACAAAAATAAAACATTTATTGCGCACTCTGCAAAAGTTTGGGCACCCTACATAATCATTACTTACACCTCCTCTGGCAGAGATCACCGCGTGCAAACGCTTTTTATAGCCAGATAAAAGTCTTTCACTTCTTTTACTTGGGATTTTCTCACATTCTTCCTTACGAAAGGATTCTAGTTCTGTGATATTCTTTGGTCGTCTTGCACAGCTCTTAAAATCTACCCACAAATTTTCAATGAAAATTTCAATTAAATCAGGGGACTGTGATGGTCATTGCAAAACCTTCAGCTTGCATCTCTTGAGGTAGTCCATGGTGGATTTTGAGGTATGTTTAGGATCATTGTCCTGTTGTAGAAACCATTCTCTTTTCAGCTTCAGCTTTTTTTACAGATGGTGTGATGCTTCCAGAATTTGCTGGTATTTAGTGGGATCCATTCTTCCCTCCACCTGTGCAGTGTTTCCTGTGCCACCGGCTGCAACACAACCCCAAAGCATGATAGATCCACCCCCAGGCTTAATAGCTGGAAAGGTGTTCTTTTCATGAAATGCTGCTCCTTTTTTGCTGTTTTTTGCTGATTGTGGCCAGAGTGTTCTATTTTAACTTCATCAGTCCTCAGCACTTGTTTCCAAAACTCATCAGGCTTCTGTAGATGTTCTGTTTCATAGTTCTTACATTGGATTTTATAATGGGGGCGCAGGTAAGGTTTTCTTCTGCTGACTTTTCCATGAAGGTCTTGTGGAATGGTGCACCACCACTCCTGAGTCGCTAAAAATTCCTGCAGATTTTTTGCAGTCAAATGTCTTTCTCACCAGCATACCAGCAGTTCTCTCCAAGAGTTGTCGTGGTCTTCCAGGTCTTATCTTGACCAGTTCCCCTGAACTGCCATCTCTTAATTACATTTCTCACTGTGGAGGGGCTCAGTGGGTAGGATACTTGCCTCTGGACCAAGAGGTCACATGTTCGAATCCTACCTTCAGCACTACCACTGGGTCCCTGAGCAAGACCCTTAACCCCAAGTTGCTCCAGGGAGAGACTGCCCCCTGTAGGTAGTGAATGGAAGTTGCTTTGTATAAAAGCGTCTGATAAATGCAGTAAATGTAATTTAAATTAAACCGCAAGCAAACTGTCTTCTTGTAGCCTTCTCCTGCATTGTGGGCATCAGTAACTTTCATTTTCAGAGTCTCACACAGCTGCTTAGATGAACCCATTGTTGTTGAGTGTCTGCACAAGGTTTGAAGAGTATTTGTAAAGTTTTGAAATTGGCACCAGCTGACATTTACTAATGACAGCTGTTGCCATGCATCAGATCTAACGAGCTGATTAAGGTCAGAAAACTTGTAAAAAGAATCTGAGACTTTGGACGTCTTAGGGTGCCCATCTTTTGCACAGTGCCACCATAATGTTTTTTGGGGTTTTTTTGTTCAATTTATGGTTTAAAAAGAAACTGTGCATCAATGTTTGCTGAAAATATTGTGTATTTTTCCATTTCCTAGAGAGACTGGGTTAACATCTTTTCAATTAAAAAAACTCACCAAAATCTGTTATTTATCATGGGGTGGCCAAACCTTTGCATAAGACTGTAAATGAGGTGAACTGAAATGAAAAAAAAAACATACAATGGTGATAATATCACTGACTCAGGTGTTTTCTGTTTTATACTGGCAAGCCTATTCCCTTCTTTTTCGTGTTACAAAATGTGTCAGAAGTGGTCTTCTTCTTCATCATCAGATTCACCCAAGGAGAGGTAAGAACCAACACTTAACTTCAGCTAAAGGTTGCCTAGCTAAAGTGTTGAACTAATGAAATGTGTGAAGCTGTCTCATTGTCCAAATGTATGTAATAAAATACACTATGACCCTGTTTACATTTGGTCACTAGTTATGTGGCTAGTAACTGGATCCAATGATGAAGTGAGTGAAGTTTAACAGGACTAGCACTTTATTTGAGATAGTTGACTCATCCAAACTCATCATAGATGCTCATAATTTTGCTTGACCATATACAGATCTTATCTGTATCTGCATGAAGTGACTTAGGAGAGTAATGTACCCATATGAAATAACTTTATAACACAACCAATAGCATAGATTCATTCAATTATTTCATATGTTTATGCCCATTTTGTCACCAGGCTAATTTAAAGAATATTATATGATGAGAAATAAGAGAATAATACATAAAAAGAAAAAAATAGTCCTAGCTGCCTGATTTACATTTTTTTGTTTAATATTGTGATATTATATCTGTTTTCTGTATAATCTCTGTATTAAGCGATCATCATGGATGAAGATTATCAGGTATTTTTCTCGATGTTTTATTCGGTTGTTTCTCATATTACATGCTTGTTGTTATCTGGCATTAATTTCTTTGTAATACAAGCAATGAATTTTGTATGAATTCAGGACACTAATGTTAAAATGAAAAAAAAAAAACTCAATTTCTGTTAAACTGCACATATAATGCAGTTTATAGAAATTAATTCCTCATGTGTAACCCCAAAACATCCAAGATATGGCAATGTATGCAATATGATTCACGATTGTGAATTAATTTTTACTCCTATTACACATGTTGGCATGGATTAAAACATGGTATAAACACAAATAAAATTAAATATCTACAACTGAAACTAAATAAAAAGAAAAATAACTCTTAAATAAAAAGAAAAATAATTATTAAAAAGAATAATCTTCCACAGAAAATTTTAAAACCAGCTAAAACTAAACTGAAATATCCAAACTAACAAAGGCAGAACAAAGAAATTCCAAATGCAGTTTTTATTAATTTTATTTAACGTTTTGCTTTTGGAAAGGATGCCCTACCGCTGAAACTAGGTGATTGTAAACATTCACAGACAATTGACTTAAATTGATTAACGTTTCAGTACATATTTCATTTTGAAGTTATGTTTACATTTTAGAAGCACATTTAGATTACCTGCATATATTGTATTCTATGGTTGAAATAGGATATAAAATACATTAAATGCATTTTTTATTGTTTCTAGTCAAACATTGATGCTGGTGTCAGCTATTACCCTCATACTTCGTAATCCTCAGGTGAAATATCTTCGCTTCTTTCCCTGATCCAGATTTTCTGAACTATTAAATATTTTTATATTTTTCATAGAAACAATAGTAATTTATACATTTAGTAATCAGATTATTCAAATAAAAA
Source organism: Brachypetersius gabonensis (assembly GCA_037577145.1). Classification (NCBI taxonomy): domain Eukaryota; kingdom Metazoa; phylum Chordata; class Actinopteri; order Characiformes; family Alestidae; genus Brachypetersius; species Brachypetersius gabonensis. The sequence goes on along the minus strand of JBBJLR010113470.1, from coordinate 10,117 downwards.
CTAAATATTAAGGTAGTCTTTATTTTGTGCATTACGTATCATATTATCAAGCAAATGTAATATTTCCTATGTTTAAAATATTTTTCTCCCTTTATAGTTTGGACCAAATGCCTATATATGGGCCTCCCTCCACCTCCTTTGTATTGGTAAGTCTGCCCATTTTAGCCTAAGGCAGTATGGTAGAGTGGAAGTAGCCTGTTGGGTAAGACACTTTCCTGGGAACCAGTTGTGTCCTTGAAAAAGCAATAGAATAAAATTAGATTATTATGATAAAGCTCAGACTGAAATTGACCTTAACACAATAACGTGATATACTGGTGGTGATGGGAAATGGGTTGGAAATAAGAAAACATAAGTGGAAACAAGAATGAAGCAGAATAGCTGGAACTTCTTTGGTCCTAAAACAGCGGGTATAGAAAAGAATGACCCTCTTCAAAATATTCTTAATTTGTTGCTTTACAACGTGAAGTGAAGACACAAAAAATGTTTCCAGCTGTATTTCCTCAGTGCAGCGTATGACGTAAAGTGAAAGATAGCAACGGTTCAGAAAAAAAAATGTAAAAACCAAATCACTGAGATCTATACAGTACCCAGGAATGCCTAGCAGAGGATTACCCAGAGCATTACGGGGTCTTCCCCGCCTTTTTCCCAACCTGGTGCGATCTCTTCCCGAAGTATGAGAGCCACATATCCCCGACAAATGCGCTAACCTTCACACACCGTGTGCAGTGAGCCTGTGATCCAGCCGCCAGTTCACTGATTGTCTTTTCTTTGACCGCTGTTGAACTCATAAGACCTGACGTTCTGGAGATGCTCTGATCTAGTCTGTTCATCACAATTAATCAGTTAAAATTGCTCAGATCCATTTGCTTGCCGCTTTTAGGCACATGTGAAATATGCATCCGTGACGGGCCCGGACCGTAAGGGAGGCCCCTCCCAGGCCCCGCCCAGGCCCCGACTTTTTTAACTTCATTATTTGAGGTTTTAAGCCTATTATCCCTTTCCCCTATCCATTCCCACGATGTTGAAGACTGTCCAAACACACGGATTCAGAGGGGTGCTCACGCAGCCGCTATCTTCACTTTCATTAGGGAGGTCTCTCAAAATCAGTCTTTAAAGCGATCAGTCCTCGGCCCCTTATCTGCTCCATTAGCAGTGTACAAGCGAAACACACTGAATATTAACAGACGTTTTGATGTTGGAGTCACTACATTTCAAAAGCTGTAAGAGGAGAAAAAAATGGGTGGAATAAAAACAATAATAAAACTTAAAGAAAGCAACGTGTAGATGAATTTCTGTGAGAAAATAGAAAGTGTGATTGTGTGGGTGCTGTGATAACTGGGGTTGTCACTCTGGGGTTACTAAAGTGCAACAGACCCAAAAAAGAAAAAAAATCAGTTCAGAATATTTCTTTTTACTTTTGGAATACTTGATCTTACACACACACACACACACACACACACACACATTAGTATTAGATTTGTTGAAAAGAAAAGTAAAAAAAAAAATAGAACTATGTTTACAATCACAAGTAATTTACTATTTTTTAATAATGCAGTTCAATATTTTTAATGTGATTTATGTTCATTTTCTTTTCTTTCAGGGTCATACAGAGTGCTCCAGAGGAGTTCAAAGTCTAGCCATCTGAGGTTGGTTTTATAAAGAGTGAAACCTTTTTAAGGGCTTTACAGAAGTCATGAAGCTACAAAGTTACTCATCGTAGTTGAACTTATTTTATATGCTGCTGATAGTAGGTTCCGAATAGTATTTGGCACTTTCTGTGTTTTGTTGTCAGACCAGTAGCTGGGTACACTGACTCTTGACCCTCATAAACCTTGTCTTTTGGATTTCAGTGCTCTTGAACACCAGTTAATCAACTACATGGTTAGGTAAATTGACTTGTTTGTATTCATTTGTCAAATTTATTTATCTGTAAGCTATTTGTAAAAAGCATGTAATTCATGTCATTTTAGCATGTTGCTGTTAGCTTCTGCTGCGCATCCAACAGGTAATTCCTCAACATTCCTCAGTCTTCGATCCAACAGTGTGTGTGAGAGCAGTTTTAATGGAGAACATGTAAATATGACATTTTAAAATAATCGCAAGAGTATATAGGAACTGTTTTCAGTGATAAATATTCAGGAGGATTTTTAGTTGTATGTGCTTTTTTAATTTTTTTTAATTGTAGGTGATCTTTCTGGCGTCTTAGAATTCCCCTTCCTCGTGTCCTATCAGTTTTGTGGGGGTTGTTTGGCCAGGTAAGAGTTTCCCACTGGATTCAGCTGGCTGTAAACTGTATTGACAGCAATTGAGACAGTAGTGAACCATGATTATAAGACCTAAGTCCTCAGTTTGGGCCATAAATATCAAAATCTGAATCAGGTTTTACTGTGTTCTGTCCAGCTACTGATGACCTAATCACTGGGAAAACCCATCAAGCTATATCTATAAAATATCATAAGACACTTTTTCTGTTGGGTGTCTCTCTCCCTTTTGCTTCTGACCAAAACTTAATAATGGAATAAGGATGTGCTACAATACTAAGGCAAGTAACTTAGTAACTGATCTAATTCTTTTATCTGATGAACATCAATTGTTATACAATGGACATTGACAAACGTCAGACATAGATTGTGAATATAGGCAAGGAGCAGAAAATGCTGCATTCTTTAGTTGGCTTTGTGTGAACTCTAACCAAAGGCAAATGTCTTCATTGCTCCAGGTAATGTATTTACTATGCTGATGATATATCTATTGTCACCCACAGTGCTATACTTGGCTTTCTCCTGCTGCTGGCATCAGTGAAGTTAAAGAGTGGCCTGTCTTTGGTACACTGTGCAGTCTGGGTTTTCCTGGCAAAGGTTAGATTCTGTGATTTGTTAAACCTTGCTTGCCTTGTTTTGGTATACACTGTATAAGAAGTGTATGAGATAGAAATTGATTTCATAGACCTTTTTATCCAGGTTGTAAGACATTATTCTGCTTTTTTAATTCTGGTGTACTCAGACCTATTTTACTTTATTAGTTTTGAAAAGTTTAATAATAAGCAAAAATCTTCTTGGCATTCGCCCTGTGATCAGAAAGTCCGGGTTTGATTCCCAAGACTGCTAGGCACTACTGAGGTACCCTGAGCAAGGTACCATCCCCATGTACTACTCTCGGGGCGCCGTGTTCCTGCTGCCCCCTGCTTCACTTGGTGAATGGGTTTAATGCAGAGGAAGAATTTCATGCTGTTCACACCGTGTGCTGTGGTGTGTTCACACATGACCAGACTGTCACTTTCACACTAAGGGTGAACCCAGCTGTTTTCTGCAGGTCCCTTAGTGACCAGACTGTTGGCAGAATGGAAATGAGATGAAATCTTTCCTTGTAACTGTTGTCAGTTTAAATAGGACACTCCTGGTTCCCTGTGTTTTGACACTTCTTGTTTCAGGTGACGGGGGGAAATTAATTATTACATCCTTGTCTTTTTCCTAAACCTGCATATACAGATATTGGCTTCTGGTCTGTCCATTTTCATATTTAACACAGACTTCAGCCAGCTAACAGTATACTGGTGAGTAAATCTGGCTTTATTGTTTGGACAAATGCTACACAAAAGTGCGTATTTTATGCTTTGCACTAGAAATACTAGAGTAACTGTAAGCTAGTTTTCCATGGAATAAATTACACACAAAATGTTTTCCATTTTCCTTCACAGCATCCTTACAAATAATGCTGGGGAAGTGTTATCAATATATTCTGACAGAGTTCAGGAGAAATAAGTGGAACAAGCAAGTCACACAGGAAATGTTATCAGGTATCACAGATACATCCGTTCTTTCCTCCATTTCTGCTGTTCTCTAGCACTTTGTTTTCTAATAATACATGCAATATTAGCGTTGTCCATAGAAACGTACATAACAAATCCATTATTACAGGAAACCCATGGGAACATACAATATTAAGGAATCTCCTTGGATATTATTTATTATTAACAAACTGTCTGGGGATTAGGGTCAGGACTAGGTCCAAGCTTTGGTTTAGGCCCAAGGCTAACATTAGGATTAGGTACTGGACTGAAGGGGAAAAAATAAGGTGAATTTATTAGTTATAATAAGCATCTATAATGGGCTAAAGAAATAAAGTGTAACCACATCATTCTACTCCGTGATCTATGAGACCTCTGACCACATTTTGTTCTTTTTTTTGTTCTTTTTTTTTTACTGCATTAGGAATTGCTGAAAGAATGTCTCGGGAACACAGGAGCGCTTCTGAGCTCAGTACACATTCACATGGTGCACTTTGGTTGGCAACATTTGATACAACATTGTCCTAAAACTCTGTTTCGGTGCATTCTTTTGTACCAAAAATCAAGTGCTATACTAAGTTTTGCGATTAGCAAGTCTCAACTAACAGTATTCGGTTTTCTTCTTCTAACTTTTACTGGTCCAGCTAACAATAATCACATTGTAGTGGTTCAGTGCATATATTTGCTACATACCTCTGGCGCTTTTGTTCATCTTCTGTTTACAGCTATGCTGAATTTCACACTGAGTGCATTGTGGGTGCATTGTTAGTGGCAGTGTGATTTATGTTTAGTGTATATTTTGCGTAAGTCTTTTGTGCTGCATGAAGAATTTTCATAGAGTTCTGTAACAGTGTTTTGTCATGGATGTATTGTTGCATCTTCCAGAAAGGTTGGTTGATGTAGACCTTTTACCACTTTACCATTATTTATCATTATTCAGACCTTCTGCTTTGAATTTGTAGCAATTGTATTTACATACAGAATCTAACTCATGTAAGAATTTGGGGAAACCACCATGACTTCATTACTCATTTTAATTTTGATTTGTTAACATTAACCGTCCACACAGTATACACCAATCAGCCACAACATTGAAGCTACTGAAAGGTACAGTAAACAGTGGTTTCATCATTGCACCTGTCAAAGGGATGGATATTTTAGGCTGCAAGTGACAATTCTTAAAGTTGAAGGGGATGGAAGCAGGAATCTAAAGCCTTTTCAGTTCTAATGCAATATAAATTCTATCACAAATGGTAAGCCACATATTGGTTCTTGTTTACTTCTGTACGTTTAAGAGCAAAAACGTTAGATAATTATATGAATACATTTTAAATCAAGCTTACTTTCAAGATTAATGTAAGATTCTATTAATATTCTTAATTTGGACATTGTTAATGTTACAGGAATTTCATAAAAATAAATATATACACCAAACAGACCTCTTAATTGGGACAAACATCCGAATTATTGAATTCAGGTGCCCCCTTACTTCCAGCGAAGGGCAATTTTAGTGCTTCAGCAAACCAAGACATTTTGGACAACATCCAGCTTCCAGCTTGGTGCTGTTTGGGGTAGGCCCTTTTCTATTCTGGCTATACGGTCATGGCAGGATGTTTAAAATAGCAACACAGTTACAGTCCAACAGCCACACAATAGAAAAAATAATTACATTAAAACATACCTCAACCCTGTTGAATAGTTTTGGGATGAACTGGAACGGAGATTGCAAGCCAGGCCTTACCTCATAAATGCTCTACAGAAGTAATGGGCTCAAATTCCCACAGAAACCTTTGGGAAAGGAGTGTGGAATCTGTTACAACTGCAAGCGGGGGACCAGTTCCAAATTAAAGTCTGTATCTGATGGTTATTAAACTCCCTGTTGATATAATGGTCAGACGCCCCAGTTGCTTTGTCCATATAGTGTATATATACAGAGAGAGAGAATAGAATCAGAATCAGAACGAACTTTATTGCCAGGTATGTTTACACATACGAGGAATTTGTTTTAGTGACAGAACTCTACAGTGCAACAAGATGACCGTGACAAGACACAGGTAATAAAAAGAGTTCTATACAGCAAGGACACAATATATATCCTAAAAAGTGTTGATAACATTGTTAAGTGTTCATGACCTGGACTGCCTGGGGGAAGAAACTTCCTGTGTCTGGACGTTTTGGTGCGAAGTGCCCTGTAGCGTCCACCAGATGGCAGCAGAGTAAAAAGGGAGTGTGCTGGGTGTGAGGGATCCAGGGTGATCTCCTTAGCCCTTTTGCTCACTCTGGATAGGTAAAGATTTTGGAGAGAGGGGAGGGATGTTCCAATATTCTCTCAGCGGTCCTGACTACCCTCTGCAGTCTTCTAAAGTCAGATTTGGTAGCTGAGCCAAACCAGACAGTTATAGAAGTGCAGAGGACCCACTTCAGGTCCTGGGAGATGATGGTCCCTAGGAACCTGAATGACTCTATTGTAGCCACAGTGCTGGCCATAATGGTGAGTGAGGGGAGAGCAGCAGGTTCCTCCTGAAGTCCACAATCATCTCCACTGTTTTGAGTGTGTTGAGCTCCAGGTTGTTAAGACTGCACCAGACAGCCAAATCTTTAATCTCCTGTCTGTGAGCAGACCCATCATTGTCCTGGATGAGGCAGATGAGTGTAGTGTCATCTGCAAACTTCAGGAGCTTGACAGACGGGTCTTTAGAGGTGCAGTCGTTGGTGTACAGGGAGAAGAGCAGTGGGGAGAGAACACAACCTTAAGGGGCGTGCTTGGATTGGGGGTGCAGGAGGTGAGAATGGTGTTCTCAGGAGTTGAGGGGAGGGGGGTGCAGGAGGTGAGAATGGTGTTCTCTCAGACTACTGGTGTTCTCTCAGACTACTACTAGGACCACTGCTAACCAGATATATTAGTTTTGCAGTGGGCAAAGTGGTAATTACTTGTCTCATCAAAACATTCACCACTATGTCTGTATCACTGCTAATTGTCTTGCTACAAAGTGCACCCATATGGTAGGTGTAATTTATAAAATGGCCAGTGAAGTAAGCTACAGGGTAGGTGGTCGTCATGCTACTGTGAAAATACTTTATATTCACAGAAGTGGATACAAGAATCATGAGGGAAGAAAATAATACAATAATAAATAAGACTACCACTATTGACAAGGTACTAGTACCAGGTGGCTTTACAATGTAGCAGAGTAATGAATGTAATCAAATGACATACTTATTAACATGATTTTCACAGTAACATACTGAAGCGTCCAAGTTCCTCTCTGTGTTCAGGTGTTCTGCAGCACCATCACTAAAACCATGAGCTCCCAAGCTCTTCCTCTTTCTTTAGACGGCAAGTGTTGTAACATCCCCATTTAAAACGTTAAAAATACACACTCTTTCCACTCTTTCCGGATTCGCCAGCCTGCCCTTCCTGGCTTTCCTTTCCTCCCTTCTTTTGGTTTTACAAGAGCTCCCACTGAGCGGCAGCCTACATATTATTTAGGTCCTTTTCTGAAAATCACCATATTTGACTCACCAATTCGTAGTACATTCTTAAAAACAAAGGTCTTGAGTGATGTCATAGGAGAACCACTTTTGGTTCCCTAAAGAATTTTTCAGCAGAAAAGCATATTTGTTAATAAGATGGCAGATTAGTTTAAAAAACCTTCATATTGAACGTCTACACCCATTAAAGATTTTATTCTACAAACATGTAAGCAAAGAGTGCTGACTATTAAAAATAGACTGTTCATTTTTATTATGATTTCAATAAATTTTTAACATAGTATTTACATTTACAATTACTATAAAAACACGCAGAAGTAGTACAGGCAAAGACAATATTAATATTATAAAATGGGACATGTGTGGTATTCTGGGGATTTTTCCATGGCCTTAATAGTTTTTCCATTTGCAATATGCATATCGACCGAAAGACTGTTCCCAGGTCATGTCTGTGATGCTTTAGCCTTTGGTGAGAATGTAGCGAGGTAAGGTTTCCTCCTCCTCAAGCGTGGGTCTTTCTGGTCATCATCTTTGATGTACCCTGTTCAAAGCATAGATGCAGGAATGCAAGAATGTTTTCAAACTACCTCCAGTTCAGTATAATGGAACAAGTCAGTGTGCCTACAGGAGAAATCCAACTGCAATTCATTTTGCTGCAATTAGCCAATTCAGGCACAACATATCAGTAGTTATACAGTGGGGGAAATAATTATTTGCTGAATTTGCACGCTTGCTGACTTACAAACCAATGAACAGTCTCTAATTTGTGAGGTAGTTTTATTGTTATGGGGCAAGACAGAATATCAACCAAAAATCAAGAAATACAAGCCAACCAGACTTCTGGCTCCCACAGACTGGCCCACTGATTATAATCAATCAATTACTGATGAACTCGTCATGTATGTATAGCACACCAGTCCACAGAATCAGCTTCTTCCATTCCAACCTCCCCACCACTATGGGCAAGACCAAATGAGGTCAGGGACAAGATTGTAGACCTGCACAATGACAGTATGGGTTACCAGCCTTGTGCGGGTCCACAGGTTTAGATCATTAACAAGCTCCGCCCGTTAAGTTCTGGGCTGATCCCTGGGCTCATCACCCCATGAGGCAAGATACAGCATGGAGCTCCAGACCAAAGGCTATTAATGGTCATTTTATATTTCTTTAATATTCCGAATAATGACCCTAAATGTTGTCCCCTTCTCACCAAGCTTCTTGTAACCTTGTAAGGGTCTTGTAACCCATTCCAGCCTCATGCAGGTCTAGTCTTTTCCCTGACGTCCTTTGACACCTCTTTGGTTTTGCCTTTGGTGGTGGAGAGGTTGGAACAGAAGAAACTGATTTCTGTGAGCTTTATACACACAATGAGTTAAAGTCACGAGTATCTGTGATTGATAGATTGATTGGGCACACATCCAGTCTGTGGAAGCTAGAAGTATGGCTGGGTTATAGGGGAACAAATACTTATTTCAGTGAAATGCAACTTAATGTATAACTTTAATGTTTCAAAACCAAATAATTATTTCCCCCTCTGTAACCGAGGGCGGGGGATACCTAATGTCACAACTAAAGGCAAAAACCCCCCAAAACAACATGATTATACAAGCTATCCCACAGTGATTCACTTAATAGTCTATACGGTCTTATTTTAGTTATAAAATAACGTGCCAAAATGTGTGTACCTCTCTCCACGCAGGTCTGTGTGGAAGGGAAGCCCACCTCCCAGAAGTTGTCTGGTGTGGAGGGGGGAATGTACCGGAAACGATGCCGTGAGCAGGATGACAGTTTCTTCCATTTCTGTGCGTCAGGCAGATCTGCATAATACTGAAATGAAAATTGAGCAATGCATATCAGTTAACAGATGCAGTTCCTGTTGGTGATAAAAGCATCTGTAACTTTCTCATTTACAGCTCAGTGTAGAAAAACTGTCAAAAGTTCTACATTTTGATTTCATCAGAACAATCAACAAGCCAACTCCAACATGTATTTTGTATTTGCCATATTTAAATTTCTTTGTCAAATGTCAAAAATATAAACATGGCAATGTTGTGATTATTTCAATAATAAAACATTTGGAATTAGCTTGTTGATTGTTCTGAAATGTGTGACCAACATAACGGATCTAGCAAGATAGCTATGTTTGTATTTTCAGTGCATGGCCTTGCAAAGTCTTTCTCATTCCGATGAAATTGTATTTATCATGGATTCAGGACTATAAACACATTATTTTCTTGTTGATAATGTGGGCTGGGGGTTGCTGAAGTTTGGTGAATTGACACACAAATGCATTTTAATTCAGATATGCTATTAAAACTTTGTGTGAAAACCAGTGGTGTCTGAAGATTTCTGACACAGGGGAAGCTCAGGTGGCGATAAAGTTGAGTCTATCTTCTTCTGTGTCTTACAAACTCATACAGTAAGACACAGATCCAGGGGCATGAATCTCAGCAAAACAAACAAGACTAGGACATGAACCAATATAAACATGAACACTAATGATGTGAAGGGATGTGACAACACTTGGTATCTGATTTTTGCCACTGATACCAAGTACCGATTTGTTGTCATGGTAATCGGCCGATACCAAGTACCGATTTGTTGTCATGGTAATCGGCCGATACCAAGTACCGATTTGTTGTCATGGTGATCGGCCGATACCAACGCCGCTTCTGATGCTTCAAGTTTATATAACTGATATGTAAGGTCTCTGATCAACGTTAACTTTTTTTCAGATAAAGTAATACTGAATTAAATTTTGTATTAAATGTTTGACAATGCGCTCCACGTGAGATTTCTTTGGAACATAAACGGCAAATAGCAAATTTTTCATTG
>JBBJLR010113455.1:0-21116 GCA_037577145.1 Brachypetersius gabonensis | reverse complement strand
ACACACACACACACACACACACACACACACACACACACACACACACACACACACACACACACACACAAGCACACATATCAGAACCTGTGTCCTAAATGTAGGAAAGATAACAGCAACTCAGTTCCACCAATCAGAGCGCAGTTAGCTTTACTATCTGTGATATTCGTGCTTTGTACTGAGCTCACTATCATCTCAACCAGACAAGAGTGCAGCATTAACACACACACCTCTCTCAGGGTTGTCTCCAGAGATGCTTGGCTGGGACAGGTCTTGCATGATTTGCTCTTTCAGTACTTTGGGGTCATAGATGTGCAGCTTCGCTCCCTCATCCATCAGATATTTGGAGATATAGATACTGGATGACTCTCTAAAAACAGCACAAAGTTGAGGAATGGCATGTCAGGGCTACATTTGCTTCGCATAACAACATTAAAATCTCATTTATGCAATGGTCCCACTTATCACAGATGTGCCGATTACACAAAACATATTTTAAGTCCATAATCTGCTTCTTTGGTTCAGAACTAAAGCAAGTAGGCTAATGTTGAACAATAGAAGTCAACAAGTATTTTCTTTAATAAATCTCAAAACGCCGGTCTAACCTGTTGTGGGCCATGACTTACTGTGCACTATAAAAATGTACAAAACACAGGATAGCCCAGCGCTATAAAGGCAGCTATTTTAGACAACATGGTCTGTTTTCACAAACCAGTCCCAGAGTGGGGGGAGGGGCTAATCTAAAATCGTTTTTTGTGGCAATGACTGATCTTGGATCAGACTGTGCTTTACAGCTGCTTTGTGAATATTAGCTCTGGTGTTGTCTGAAATATGATAAAGTTTAGTTCATTTTTTGGCTCACAGTAAGTCATTCTATGCCCTAAACCATATCCATAAGTCTGTGGCACCTTAAAGGACCTCGGGGTGCAGTTTGAACAGAATAAGAGCAGCTTTAGTGACGTATTTAGGGAAAAGAAAATAGGGTGCCTATTGCCTAGTGCTCTACTACATTTAGACTCCAAACATTTCTCTGATTATTTGAATACAGCTGGAGTAAGGGAGAAATATTACATTTATTTTTTGTAGAACTTTCTTTAAAGTTTATGTGCACCTAAACTACCTTTAAAATGAATAAACCAGCATCAACCCAGCATTCACATGCAGCATCTGTAGCTAACAGGTGAGTTCTCACAGACGAGGCTACAACAGAAAAGGTTAAGCCATTGCCTTGAAACACACTTATACTAAAAGACAGTAAAGCAGATGAGATCTGGGTTGAAAATGTTGGGAGTATTCATTGAAACATACAGGACTTTCTAAAGCGATACATTTGTGGTCATAATTTCTTTTTTTTTTCCAATCAGTATTTTAAACAACAATCTATTTTTTCTGTCACTACCTTGCAGCAGTCACGCTTGAGTTCCATTACATTTAAGCTGCACCTTTCCAATTCTGCGTGACTGTGCAGTGTAGTTTAGGTGAAAGGCCTGCACAGTCACTATTAGTAGTGCAAGATTACGACTTTGGAAATGCAACAGAAGCCGCATCGTGAAAGAGCATTCAGTCTGGATAAAGGTTAGGGAGAGCATGGGTGTGTGTGTGTGTGTGTGTGTGTGTGTGTGTGTGTGTGTGTGTGTGTGTGTGTGTGTGTGTGTGTGTGTGGTTCACATATGTTAGGGCAGAGTTCACATAAAAGTAAGCGACACCACCTTTGGCACATTTAACTTCAGTTAAGAAAAGGCCTCCTACGCTAATGCGTGTGTGTGAGTGCGTGCGTGTGTGTGTGAAGTGAATTAATTATGCAACCTTCAAAAAGAGATTGTGGAGATGTATATATTGTGGAAATATATACGCACACGCACACAAACGTATATACATACTATGTTTATAATTCAAATGTAATGCCAATTCATTGAGAAGTTTTTTTTCCTTTTTGAACAAAATGATTGGCATAGCATATTAACCCCAATTTATACCAAAATATTACATCAATATAAAATGGAAGGAATTCCAAACTTTTGTATCATAGCCTATGTGCATATACATGAGTACAACAGACAAGTGCTGTGAAACACTGATCACATTCAATTTCAAGACGTTTCTCAATTATATTGGTATCAGTTGATATTCAAGTTAGCATTAGTAAAGTTAATGCACACATATCTCCCCAAGTACTGCTACTCAGTGCTGAACGCATCTCTTACTAAACTGACACAGTCTGTCTTGCGAGTGTGTACCTGGTGTCTCCAGTGTCTTTTTTGAAGGAGAAGCCCAGCAGGGCAATTTTCTTTCCCGTCACCGTGTTGAAGAGACAGTCGATGATCCTGCATGCAAATCTCTTCCTCTGGTACTCATTCATATCAATCACCTAAACACACACAGACCCAAAAAAATTGGATGGACAATAAACAAAAAGAAACAGTTTAGGAGAAAGGAAGAACACAATGCCAATGTCTGTTTTAGCATCTGTCTGTGCTTGTGAATCATCATAGTATACAAACATATGAAATATCCACATGTCCCTGCTGAAGGTTCACTGTACCTGCTGCCAGTAGGAAGCCACTTCTGGCAGATTGAGGGCTTCACATAAATATACCAAATTCAGCACATCTTTCTGGAAACAGCTCCCTCCAAAACCTGGCAGACACACACAAACGCAGAAAACAAAATCAACCGGCCTGCTTCAGTCCACTGCTGGTGCAGTAAGACAGTGATGAATTTATATGAAACACATTTGCACCAGCCTTAAAAAAGTACAATGTACCCAAATAAATAAGTCAGGAAAGACACTAAAATAGCTGGAATCGTTTCCCAAGAAATTGCTGTTGTTGCTTCCTTCCTGATCAGTACTCTCAAAAATTACACTTTCTTTCAAACAGTTAATACATAAGCAGTAATTGCATTTCTGTTAAAGACTGTGCTTTCATTCAGTGTTATTAATAAGAATTAAACCTCAGAACTAGAAGCCAATAGAAAACTACTGAATTGTTGTTCTGAGTCTCTTCTTTCTGGAAAAAAAGTGATGTTCAGTCAACTAAATATCACCTGTCTCCCACAAATAAATCTTTACCTGGTACCTTCACAAGCCTCAGAGTTCCAGTGTAAAATTAAAGTAGTAAACTTTAATTTAATTTATTAAACCTTATAGTCACATCTGAACACACTACAGCACACAGTGTGAACCATGTGAATTCTCTCTCTGTATTTAATCAAGGGTACCTCAGTTGTGACACTAGCAGTTGGGATTCGAACCCACAAACTTCTGCCAGCAGCTGCCAGCAACATGTCTTAGCAGATAAATTTCATAAAATTGTCAACAGTTTAACAAAACAATCACTTTAAGCTATCCGGCCAACTGAGAAATCCTGCTTTGTGAAAGACACTCACATTGGAGTGATTCAAATCATTCACATCTACTCACCTACGCTGGCTTTGAGGAACTTGCTCCCGATCCGCTGGTCCATGCCGATAGCTCTGGCCACCTCTTCCACATCGGCTCCAGTGGACTCGCACAGAGCGGAAATGGAGTTGATGCTGCTAATGCGCTGGGCTAGGAATGCATTTGCTGCCTGTCACAAAAATACACACACAATCCCATTTTTCAACAAGAAACAATCCAGTCCTGTGAATTTCATGACAACAAATATTATTTTAATATAGTTCCTAGTTAGTCTCCACTTCATCCTGATATTCGATTTGATATTTAGTGTCCGTATCTGTCAGATGTGAATTGGATATTGAGAAAGGCCTGAACTATTACAAAAATGCTTAACTGAACTCTGTGCAATATGCCATAAAAAGAAATGACACAGATGAAGCCGTGAGTAACACAGATGAGCAGCAAGGCTGTGTCTCAAATAGATAGAGTGGCATTTGGCAGATGCCCTTATCCAGAGAGACTTACAATCATTAGTTAGAGGGACAGTCTCCCCTGGAGCAACTGAGGGATAAATGTTTTGCTCAAGGACACAATTGGAGAAAGTGGTTGTTTGAACCAACAACTTTGTGGTTATCAGGTTCACAAGCAAGTGTTTTACCCACTAGGCTACAACCACACTCTCTGTTCCCTACATAGTGCACTATGTAGTATCTGTATCGGCCATGAAAAGGTGGTATAGTGACATCGCAAACATACAACACCTCCTCCAGTACACACAAATGATGTGTGTTTATTTTTTAAAACAGGGATTTATCTTTGAATCTGGACTTAAGTTTACTACACCCTGTCTAATATTTATGAATAATTTGAACAAGGATAAGAAATCTTATTGTAAGATGAACGGTTAAACTCTTAAAACAGGGGTGATAACATTTAGGCACACAAAATGTAGCCATTGTTTTGTTCACACTAACCATCTGCCTCACTATTGTGCGGTGTGTCAAATAAAGTGTCGCACCAAAAATTCCATATTAAATTTTGTTCCCTATAGTGGATTTCATATTGCTCATACCGAGATAACACGAATGATTAAACGCCCACTCCTAACATAACATACACATACATACCAGTTTCGAGAGCTCAGAGGACCAAGTGTTGGTGGTGATGATGCGGGATTTGGGCACCCAGTGCTCATAAACATCACACAGAGCCTGGATGGCCCTCTGACCCTCCGGAGTCTCATCTCCACCAATCAGAACGCGGTCAGGCTCTTTTAGGTCTTTCACTGCTGTTCCTTCTGCCAAAAACTCAGGGTTCGAGAGCACCTGTGAGACAGAGAGGAAGAATGGAAAAAAACAGTGTCCATTATCACATGGGAAAAAAAAACAAAAAACAGGGCTACAAGGCCAAAGAACAGAAGCAAGCCTCCCTGACGTGTCGACTATGGCCATAGACACACCCACGAAAGAACTTCTGCAGCTTGTTAATGGTAGTTCATGAGGGGCCTCGTTAACAAGATAAGTTTTGCTTCCCTATTGGGAACAGTACAGGGGAATACTTCATGAAGGATGTAGCACACACAGAGACCAGAGAGTTGTACAACATCAGGAGATCATACAGATGGGCCCAAAACAGGACACAAGAATTCTGGAAAGCTGGTGGTGAAAACGGGTGAAGCTCTGTCCACCACCCAAAGCTCATATAATTCAGCCATTTGTGCCACCCATTGTTTTCGCCTATTTATATTAAACTGCATTTTTCCAACAGCTGTACATACATCCCACCATCCTAGAAGATGTGCTCCTCATCAGAGGGCCAGTAACAACCAATGACCTTTTGCATCCAACTTTGTCCATCCACTCTCTAACTTTGTTTTTCGGTGGACTATGCAACGATTATTATCTTCTGTATGAAATATGGACTTCTTTGGTCTGGCATGTTTCTCATTTCACTACTTGTCTCTTATTAAAACTTGGATTACAGCAGAGACTTTGACACCAGGAACGCTCCTACTACAGGTCCTTCACACTTCTCTACTGTTCACACCTAAATATTTTAGCTTTTGAATTCAACCGTGTCACAGTAACTCATCCCACCAAACTCCAGATCACTGCTGTATTTCCCAGGGAAGGAGGAACCTTCATTGAAGACCTGGGCATCTTCCTCAGTCCATTCCCAGAGGATGTCTCCACTCATTCTTCTGTGTGACGTCCACCTCCCAAATGAGAAGCTGCATTCATGTGGCATCCTTGAGGCTCTGGCATCTTTTGCTCTGTACCTCAGCATGTCTCTTCCAATCCATAATGTGGGTAATGGCCTTCAGCTTGTCCTTACTGGAGCCACTTTTTCACTCAAACCATCTTTCGTCTTTCAACCACTCCACCATTATCTCTTCAACTGCTTGCTACAATCTTTCCACCCTTTCTCCACCTGTTCTGTTCTCCCCCATACTGTCATCCTTGACTCCACCTGGAACACTTCCCAAATCTTGCAGGCACATTCTTTCTAACATAAGGAGAATCCATCCATGCCTTACCACAGATGCCCCGGAGATACTTGTCCAATTACTTGTCATCTCAAGACACCAGAATTTTCCCACACTACTCCACTTCTGCAAAACCTTCACTGAACTCCTGTGGCTGCTCACATTAGATCTAAAACTCTAACGCTCACCTACAAAGAACATGTGTCACAGCTCGCCCTTTTAGAGCATCAAGAACAACTTGACCTCTTCTCAAAAGTTAAAGACTTGCATCAAGACTATTCTCGGCTTTTAAACTGATTCGGAGGAGCAAAATTGTCTTGGCCATCAGAACTGCTGAGACCCTCAGTGTCTTCAAACAGAGACTGAGTAATTAGAATAACACAAGCATCTTTATCTTATAAACAAACTTAACTACCACAAACTCCACAAAAGAACATCTCTGTGTGTGATCTAATAGGGCCCTGCTGGAGGATTAACTCCATCTTTGGTAGAATCTTAGCATACTAGCAGTTCTTAACTGTAGGTCTAGGCTTACCAGGGTGAAGGACATGATTTCTTGTGTACTACAAAGTACCCATGTGTGTTGTTCTTGCTAAGAGTGTCTGCCAAATGATCCTTCACCTGCTGGAGCAGTAGTGCCAGACAAGGCACTGGCAGTAAATCTGAAAATCTCAAATACACTTAAATAGCTTATTATGCTTTTTCTCTTAAAAAAAAACGTCCAAACTCTGCAACCCATGTTTTAGGAGTCCAAATGTAAAAGTATTTCCTATTCAAACAGCATAATGAATTGTGACGGGTGCAGGGTGGAGGTGGGGTTGTAAACCTTTTAACATTCCTTAAGAGGACGTTTTAATACTTGACCTCACTTAGCCAGAGCAATTCTTCTGCTAATTAGGGAAAACATCCCTTTTGCCCACCTCACACTGATCCTCACAGTTGGACTTTGCCCCTTAATGAGGTAGATGATGTTACAAAATGCTGAAACAGGCAAACAGGAAAAAGTTAGCACTGGCGCTGCTTATTTGTTAATGTAACACTTCAGGCATACAGTTTGCAGAATGCTAATTAGTGTATATAAACTCCAAGTGTACACATCCTTGTGCAGCAGTTCTGCTTCTTTGTTTACATGTGGAGCGCTTTCATCTTCAAAAATGCTGATTTGCTATAAAAAATCTATTACTTGTTAGTGACTTTAGACATCAGAACCAAATTTCAGACATCAATCAGGTCTTGGTTCATCTTGGAAACTGTGTATGTGTTTTTCTTTCCATAAGTAAATAATTCCAACACACACTCACCTGCAGGTTAAGGCTGGGTTTGGTGTTGGCATCGAAGATCCTGCGGATGCTCTCGGCTGCTCGGACCGGTACGGTACTCTTCTCCGTCACGATCTTGTAACCATCGGAAACTTCCACAATCCGCCGCGCGCACGCCTCAATGAACTTCAGATCAGCGGCACGGCCCTTTCCCATCCCATAGGTCTTAGTGGGGGTGTTTACCTGAACAGTAATAAGAGCAGTAGAATGCTCACTAAAGCCCGAATGTTAAAAAAAAAAAAACCCTGCTAATGTCAACATAGCCTTGTTGGATTACTGCATTACAGTTTAAAATCATACTGTATGAATCATTGTACACATTGTGCTGTTAAATGTGGCTCTACTGGTGCATTTTTCTCTGTGATCCATAAAAGAAATTAATTTATACATATTACAACAGAATTGCCTGTAAACCATGGGCGCCGGAGCCATTATATATTGTCCCCCCTATTTTTACAAATAATTCGTTTCTCCCCCATGTCCACCCACCACTGCTTCCATCACTTTGTAATAAATAGGGCTGCCAACTTTTCTATGAAATACGCAATTGTTCTGTATCTGAAATATAAAAGACATGTTCTGTATTGAACTGATATGGAAGGCCCTGTTTCACATTTTTGCTAAATCATGATGGAAAAATGACAGATTAGTCCACTAATTAATTTTTTATTTGAAGGTTTTTTCTTTACTAATGGCTGTCTGTTAAAACAATACAGACCCCATAAATCTGAGCACAAAACTCCATAAAGGAGAAAATATAAATACAATATAAGAAATACGAATATTAAGAAAAGAAATACCTAATTATTCAACTAAAAATAGTGCTAAGAATTCTGGGAAGCTCAGCTTGCAGCACTACATTATTACATTTTTATATAAGACTACTGTTGTAGTCAGTTTCAGAAATCTGTTGTCATTCATAGTTGAGACACACATCTGTGATTAAGGCCCTTTTAATCAGAACTGAGAGTCTAGTGGTTAAGGCATTTGCCCTGCGATCAGAAAGTCCGGGTTCGATTCCCAAGACCGCTAGGGACCGCTGAGGTACCCTGAGCAAGGTACCGTCCCCACACACTCTCCCCGGGCGCCGTGTTCATGGCTACCCCCTGCTTCACTTGGAGATTGGGTTAAATGCAGAGGAGGAATTACATGCTGTTCACACTGTGTGCTGTGGTGTGTTCATGTATGACAGAATGGTCACTTTCACTTTAACTATTGGTGTACTACTCAGACAAAAAAAAAATGTAAATCTGTACTACTTTTGGCTCTTTAAAATCAATATAAGAATCAGTAAATTCTCATATCTCCCAGACTACAGCACTCATACCAAGTCCTACTTGAAACTTTTCACTTGAAATGATTCCACCAAAGAGTTTCGGAACTTACAGAGATGAAGACCAAGTCCGCTTCTTTAATGGCAGAGTCGATGTCGGTGGAGAAAAAAAGGTTCTTGCCACGACACGACAACACCACCTCATTCAGACCTGGCTGCGCACAGTTGGGGGGGGATGGGGAAGTGAGGAGAGGTCAAAAGAGAGAGGCTCTTGTTAGAAGCACAGCGTGTAGCTGGAACACCACCAAAAACCTTGTGCTGTACAGACAGATCAATGTATAAACACCTAGAGTGTTCAGTAGAAAGACAGGCTGACAGACAGAAGAGTACAGAGCCCTGAAGTCCCAGAACTGGTGGTTATTTATTTCTGATCCTTCGAAAGGAGTATCTGATTTGTCAGCAGCTCATTTCTGTTTGGGAATCTATATGATTCGTTATTTTCTACCAACCCAGGAGTGCAGTCGATAAGTATGGAAACAAGAAGCAATCAACAAATGCAAGCACATTTGCTTAACAACCTTGTATACTAAACATATTTACACATACACCAATTGCAAACATGATCACGCCAATGTATTCTCATACACTGGTATATATGTTAATTGTTACTGGTATATACAACCCATGGAAAAAAAACATTATGTTTAATGTACAACGGCAGTGTGTGCATGCGCGCGTGTGTGTGTGTGTGTGTGTGTAAAATGCACAGGTCTCTATTCTTTTCTGAACTACTGCAGTGTGCGTGTGTTAATAATTAGAAACGCCTCCACATGTGTTGTGAGTGCAGTAGTGTTTGTGTAGCAGTTTATTTTGGTCTGTATTCCAGCAGCTTCACTCCTGATTCAGTTTCTGATGGATGAAACAAAGTCACACGTGCTGTTTCGATTGTTGCAGCTGTCAATTGTTGTGTAGTTTAACATTTCAATGGTACAATAAATTATTTATAAGTATTATTTTGTACATTTTCTTCATTCCCTCAGTTCGTGTTTGGATTACGCTGCTGGAAGATCCTGTCTAACACAGCAGTCCAAAATCTCTCATAGTGCTGAGAAGGTGACTGTGAAGAAGACCGTTCCAAACCAGCCCCAGTGCAAGCCAATGAAGGAGTACCTCATAGATAGGAAGAGTGTCTGAGTTCCAGGCTTTGATTCGACTCTCGTTCACGTCCACCACCGTCACTATTATCTCAGGACACATGCTGGCAATCACACTGCAGGTGGGTCCGCCAACGTAACCAGCACCTATGCAGCATATTTTTCTAATCTGAAACATCTGTAAAAGAGGACAGATGTGAGATGGATAGGAATCTACAAATAAAAGAGGTGCCATATGTATGATGGAAGCGAGGCAGTATGATATGTTATTTATTATTTATATTTATAATAGCATATAAGTTATATCACTGGTCAAATTCCATACAAGTTTACTTAATAAAATGCCTAGTGTGTGTGTGTGTGTGTGTGTGTGTGTGTGTGTGTGTGTGTGTATAAAAAGAGAGATATCTAAATAGATAGACAGACACACAGATAGATAGATAGATACATCAAGGAGCACATTCATACGTGTGTTACTGTGAAAGTTAAATTGTCATTGTATCACACATTCTTACATTTGACGTTACAAGAATGACTAAAAGTTCTCATTCTTAACCAGAAGACTCCATGTTGTTAGTAACGACAACAAGAAACAGCCCCTTGATATAACCTAAACCAGATGTTTCCCAACCGTCAACAGCTTTTAATCAGTCAGATGACGAAGACCACTACAGTCCACACTGGTGGGAGATGTGGGAGGGGGGATCCATCCCAGCCCCTGATGACTCGCAGGTCCCCGATGACCAAATGATTCGGTTCTGTAACCCATTACTAAGTGATGACTAAACTTATTCAAGAAATTGAGCAACCTCATGGACATCTGAATGAAACAGAGCCTGAGCAAGTCCCTCAAAGTTAAACCATAAAACACTTACAGAAGACCATAAAAAAAAAAAGAAAAAAAAAAATGCTACACAAACCTCAGGCTGAGATGGTTGTTCCTGTTGTGGACTTGAGACTCTTGAGCTACTCTTCCAACAACATCTACCTCTACTGACTCTAAACTGTAGTAACTCTTAGACATAGATGGCCAATGCGCAGTGTTGCTAGAGAGGTGCTCTAGTTCATTCCAATAGATCATAATTACATTTTATATTCATCAACAGTGAATGAGTCTTGAAAGAAAAGCTGGAGCTTTTTCAGCCTTTAAGTAACTTACTATAGATGTAGTTACATATCAACTATGTAATATTTAAAATAAAGTGCCAATAAATAGGAAAAAAATGAATGTTAATAGAAAGGTATTGTCAATTCATTTCTCTCTTTTTCTCATTTACTGTCTCTTATGCAATTCATGGTAAACAGGTAGTTTTTTCCCCTCTTTTTATAAGAATGTTGTGTTAGTACCGGCACGCACAAGCCACTCGGTCTTAGAAAAAAAAATATATATATATATATATATATCCAAACCAATCTGTGTACTATATAATTAGTTCTGTACACCTAATAGACAAAGCAAGCTCTGACCTCGACCTCACCCTTTGGGATGAACTGGAACAGAGATTGTGAGCCAAACCTTCTCGTCCAACATCAGTGTCTGACCTCATAAACGCTCTACAGAATGAATGGACACAAATTCCCACTTAAACTCCAACATCTTGTGGAAAGCCTTTCAAGATGAGTGGAAGCAGTTATAGAGGGAACCAACTCCATATTAAAGTCTATGTGTTAGAATACAAAGTCCCTGTTGGTAGAAGGGTTCCCAGTACTTTTATCCATATAGGGTCTGGACACTACAGCCCTACGATGGTTAAGACATGAACACAACTGAAAGCACACGGAAATTCAGCAATGTCCTGCATTGCAGTTGGGCTAAAATTAACTTTAGTCGTCACTTAATAGTTGTCAGGTTAGTTTTAATTAATGACGAGCTTTGGAATACTGTTATTTACTCACCTTAATGGAGAGTAAAGTTGAGAGAAGAGCGTAAAGGGAGTTTCTTCTAACTGGACCCTCAGCTCGGCTTCTCTGTACGGATCACGCTCACCTGATGAATAAAGCTATTATGATGCCTACAACTCCTTCCTACACTCACTCACACACACTCACTCACACACCCGCTCACACTCATACACTCACACACACTCTCTTTCACACACCCCCAGACTCCAGAACGGACTCAGCCAGGGACTCTACAAAATAAAAGTCACCCTGTCTAACCCGTACACTAAATGACAAATGAATCCAGAAGAAATCTAAAAGAAGCGGTGACCTTCAATGTAGTGTTAATGCGTCTTCTAATCTTTTTTATAAATGCATGAATACTTTATAATAATCAGTTTCTTACCCTTAAAATTGCACTTCCCAGCGTTTGTTTTGGAGGAAATGGAGGTTTTAAAGCTGCCACGTGGATTTAAGAGCAGGAAGTAACTACTGCTCCACATACAATAATAAACAGAACTAACAAGTTATAATTATCATTATTGTTTATTATTATTATTATTATTATTATTATTATTATTATTATTATTATCATAGTGATAATGTTTTCGTTGTTGTGTTATTGTTATTATTAGTAGTGGAAGTAGTACTAATTTGTTGATTCACGTATTGATTTATTCATTTATGTTTATTCATTTATGTATTAGTTAGTAAAGATGTTGATACAACTCAACATTTTTATTTTATTTCTGTAGTTGCCCGACAGCCTTTTGGGATGACATACATTATAGACTATAGCCAGTTTCATTTTTGGTTAAAGCTCTCATATACTGACGCCTCTAGGTGGTTGGTGTCATTTTTTGAATGACATTTTTACTTAGTATTCATTTATTAGTTATTCTATTATTGTTAATGTATTACTTGAAATGGCCTGGTAATTTTCCTTTGTTTGTCTTGCGCAAAAATGTGAAATATATGTTGACTATTTTGAAATACATATTTTTACCCAAAAGGATGGGTTCCAGATAGTTCCCAATGGAATGGAAAACATTGCATATAAGACACTGTGCATTATTGAGAAGATGTGATCTGTGTGGTACGCTAAATAGGGAACCATTTGTCTCCAAGCTGATGAAAAGTCAGACTTGTTTCTTTTAAATATAAGTATCATAAATGTCGGAGACTGTGAGCATGACCTACGTTGTGCACTAAATAGGGAGCGAGGCCCACGCTAGCTAATTAAGGTTGATGTGAAACGAAAATCAAAAAACAGTGTCAGCGAGACTCAAACCTTGTTGAGTGCTTTGGTGTAACATGACATTAATGGTTAATATTATTTTTAGTTCCCCGCTGGTCTACAATGGTTTAATCAAAACTCAAAATGTGTCTTAGGCTGGCATAAAAGAAAAGAAAGACGTTTGTCTTTTTAACAAAATGGTATGATGAAACACAAACAGGGCCATGAACAAACATGGTCAAATAATCAGTTTTAAGACATATACACACACAAATGAGTCCAGGTATATTTTCTTTTATTTGCAATAACCAAAAGTGCATAGTTGAAGCCCTTTCTACTAAGCCCAGAGGAATACGACCCAACATTTTGCAGCAAACACAAAAGTGTGCAGTTTTTCTTATGAACATCAAGGAAAACCGAACTGGTAAACCAAATGAACCAGGGGGGCTGTCTCACAAAGCGCAATCCTTCACTAAACCAAACCAAACCAAAATGCATACAGACATACGAACATACATACATACATACATATGAACATACATACAGACATATGTATATACATACACACTAACAAGTGCAAACATACATATATATATATATACATACATACAGATACAGATGCATGCTCATACATACATGCGTACGGACATACACAGATATGCGCACACGCACGCACATATGTACATGTCTTAACACAGTTATAAATTGGGCTCTGTTGCAGGACATTTGAGCATGTTTGTTATTCTTACCATTTTTTTTATTCAATTTTCAACTGATCAGAGTTCATTTTGTAATACAGGGTGGGAGTTCCAGTATGCAGGCGAAGCAGCATCACTTTGAAATGGGCATATATATATATATAGAGCGAGAGAGAGAGCGAGAGCGAGAGCGAGAGAGAGAGAGAGAGAGAGAGAGAGACACACATCTGTGCATCTATAGATGATTATGATCTGCAGTCCCAAGCCTAACCTGCACTGGAGCAATCTAGCTCCCTATAGCCTGGTAAAAAGTGATCCACCATAAAGAGACAGAAAAAACAGATTTGGATCGATCTAAGGTTAAAAAAATCCTACTTTGTAAGATGGGCCCCCATTATTTACAGAGGGAGGACACATCTCTCAGCTATCAAACGCTTGTCTAGCAGATGTGCTTGGGCCTTGAGTGCTCAATATTAAAACAGTGTCTATACACAATAGCCTGGGCCTGAAGAAGCATGAGAGACTTAAATGACCTGAAAGGTACACCAGCATCATTCCTGACAAACATATCTTCAATGCAGTCAGGTCAGACAATTTGGTGTCTAATATGCCTTCACACAAGCTGATCATTTAGAAAGACTGCCTACGACACAGAAAAAATATTTAGAAACCCTGCAAAACTAGAATATGATCTCCAAACTTTAGGTAACAGAAGGAAGATGAACCCCAGATGCTTCTGGAACAGATTTATAAATTAAACTGATCTTACTAAACAGAGGGAGATAACGATACCAGTCATTCTGGACTCTAACTGTTCATGAAACAATCTATTCCTAAAGCAAGCGACTGAGATTATGCTACACAAATGTTCAAAATACATGATTACACACAGTCCAGGTCCTCCAATGGGGATAAGGAAGCTGAAAACAACCCATACACCGATCGACTGTAACATTAAAACCACCCAAGTCAGTCCTCATGCTAGCATTCACCGTGCACTTGCTTCATGATGAGTCAAAGTCAAAGAGCATTGAAAGAATAGAGCCAAAGCCCGAGTTGTGAACTCAGGAATGACATCAGAAGCGTCCAGGATGACGCTGCTGTTGTGGAATGCGCTACGACCACCTCCACCCAGCACAGAGTTTCTGACCACATTTACGACAAAAAAAAAAATGCACCCAAAGTCTAGAACTACTTTCGTCAACAAGCAACCTCACTGTGAATCATCCTTTGCTATGATGAATAATGTTCCCCTTCAACTGACATTTACAGATTATTTAATTGTATGCTCCACAGCCACAATTACAGCATGTGAAATAAAAAATATATACTCCCCTACATTTTCAGAGAATGATAGTGTCATTAAATATCAAACTCTCACTAAGAAAAGTAATTTGTTCACCTCAGAAAGCACTCATTCACTCATCGTCTCCCACTTGCACCTCTCAATCCAAGTAAAAAACAGATAAGAAAGCTCAGAAAGTTAGGCAAGAACAGTCGGTACAGAAACAGTAACTGAATAAATGAAAAACAGGTTGACAGCTCAAGTCAGAAGTTAAGGTCAAGGTTTTTGGCTGAGAGTAGAACTCGGGAGCTCTGATTGGTCACTAGTCCACCGGGGGTGCTGGAGGTTCTCTGCCGTGATTCTGTGGGGGAAAACAAGCAAAGAAAAACAGCTTGTAAATTTCAGAGCTAAACAAAACCGGCTAAACATAATCTATAGAGGTCCTTTGGGCTCATGGGTCTCAGTGGAAATGTCACAACTTAGCAGCTGACAGTCCGAGTTCATTTTAATTACAGCGTCATATCATTTCAACACATAACCGCACAATGGTCACTTAACAGCCACCAGCAATAAAGCTACAAAAACACCTCTGAGAGCAACATCAGCACAAGAGCTGTGCGTCCAGATTCTCGTGAAATGGGTTTCCTTGGCTGAGCAGTAGCACACAAGTCTAATATTACTATGCGTCAGCTGGAATGATGTTATACGCGCTAACAATGGACTCAGCAGTGATGAATCAAGCTGAATCAGGCCACTGTCTGCCAATTTGTTGGATGACAGATCTGGGGCTGTCAGAGTTTGGACTGGACCCCTTATATCCAAGGAAGGGTAACGTTAATGCTACATGAAAAGATAATTACATTTACAGCACTTAGAAGACGCTTATCCAAAGCGACTTCCATTCCATAACTACAGGGGGCAGTAATGCTCAGGGTCTTGTATGGGAACCCAGTGTTGGCATGCTGAAAGTAAGATTAGAGCCCATGACCTCTTGGTCCAGAGGCAAGTATCCTACCCAACAGGCCGCCACCACCCACATCTGAGACAACCAGACTGCATTTTTGCTAAGTGTGAATGTATGGTTGCTATAAAACCAGTCTTTGGAAACACCTTCACATTGGTGTTATGGCCAAAAGTAAGTATGTGTTGAAAAAATAAGTAAATAATTAAAAATGTACTCGCAGCATGGATTCGAACCAGCGCCTCCTCCGCTTTTCTTCATTTAGTTTTATCCCTGAACCACTGAGTCTGCTCTGTGTTTTGCCATGTAAGAGTAAATTACTGTTATTTCCCTTTCTGGCTGCCATAGCCATGACATCACAGACTCTCTAACACAGTTTACAGGCATCTTGACCATCCTCTCTCTCTCTGTATATTACAGAAGTGACTCGACCACAAAAATAGATTTTTTTTAAACGAGCAACACTCAATCCATGATCTACTGATCAAAAATATGAATACACGTTAACAACTGTGGATATTAACAGGCGTTTTGACGTTGGAACCATGTCTATATTTCAAAAACTGTTGAAGGAGAGGAGGCCCGAATTCTAACTCCCACAATCGCACTAATTATCCTATTTCACCTTTGTGGCAACAGTTTGAGGAAGCCTTGTTTCTGTGACTGTGTCCCTGTGAACAAAGTAAGCTCCACAAACACATAGTTTTATGAGTCTGGTGTGGAGGCGCGCCAGTTGTGACTTCAACCCAAAGTAAACATCTTTGGGATGAATTGGAACATTGACTGTGAGCCAGGCCTTCTCGTCCAACATTAGCACTTCACCTCACAGATCCTCCTTTGCCTTTTCTGGCACGAATCCCCACAGAAACACTCCAAAATCTTGAGGTCAGCCTTAGAGCTGCAAAGCGGGAGGCAACTCGATATTAACGCCCATTGTGTTTGGAATGAGATGGCCATCAAGCTCATGGAGGTGTGATGATCAGGCATCCACATGTTTTTGTCAATATACTGTATGTCTTGACTTACATCAGGGGGGCCGATGGATTTGTTTGAAGGTCGGGGTCCCCTCAGACTGCCGGGGCGCAATAGGAAGAGCGCGACAGCCAGCACCATCCAGCCCATAATAATCATGGACAGAGTTATATCTCCCCCAGTTGAAGAACCAGGACCTGGCACTGCAAATACAAATGTAATGTTAAACTATGTGTCAAGTGTTGTGCTGTGCGATATGTGAGTTTTGCTTTTCCTTTGTTCTTGGTTAAAATAGTCTTGGGCCATATTTGTCCCATATAAGTCCCATATTTTCACTAATCCTTGAAACAAATTTGCTTGATTCAAATGTCTGTCTATTGTTGTGCTATTATTCAACGGGTAACAAGCAGGGCTGCAATAGGAGAAACTTTTTTTTAAAACAATTTTTTCAGTCCCATGGGTGGAAAATATGCCTTGTTGCAGCAGCACGCTACAAGAAAAAAAGAAGAAGGAAAACAGAAACTAGAAACAGTTGACCAAGACGACTGCATTATGTAACATTTTCTGTATGTTTAGTGAGAAAACATCTCTATATCCGTTCATCATTCAAACGCCCAATTTAGAATTTTCTGCTCATTTTAGAAATCAGACTAACGCCCTTTTATGACAGAATGATAAAAACAAATAAATTAATTTCCGCATGAACAAAGAAATAAAAGAATAACTCTGTTCTACTGAAAGATTATGGGCATCACTGTTTTATCTCATTTCAAGAAAATGGACGACGGAGCTTACATTCTCGAAGGCATTCTGTATCTGTGCAGTAGGACTGAGACTGCCTCAGCTGGGGAGAAATTGAAATAAAAAAATGTTTGAAGCACTTTATCACCTATACATACACACATATATATACATACATACATACATACATGACATTCTTTTTTTAGAATATTTAATAATAAGTTAAAACCCATTATTTGGGTTTGAAAATACACTGGGCTTTCTTTTTAATGTCACAAGGTTTTGCAGAAATTAAAGTCTGTAATACTCAGCTTCAGCATTATTCTTGTCATAAAGAGCTTTACTGGCCTAAGTGATGATCTGACAAGTGTTCTTTTTACAAAAAGTTCACTTCACAAAAAGAGGATAACAGATTTTCAGTAGGGCATTATATAGCATTGTTATGGTCACAACATTTGTGATACTGTTTTCTTTCTTTCTTTATTACTTTTTAAAAAGTCTTAAGTTCCGTTACTGCAAACCAGGAAAGAAATAATGCTCTTTGTAGTAAAATCCTGCATTCCTGTAAAGTAAAAACTTTATATGCATTTAAATAGTTTTGACTACATACATTTACATTAAATAAAAAACAAAAAGCAAACAAACAAAATATATATATTTTGTTTGTTTGTTTTTGTATTGTTTTGTTTGTTTTTTGTTTAATGTAAATGTATATAGTCAAAACAATTTAAATGCATATAAATTTTTTTTTTTTACAGGAATGCAGGATTTTACTACAAAGTATATATACTTTGTAGTAAAATCCTGCATTATATATATTATATATATCGAACGGGGTCTGGTTCAGCTCAGGAATTAATCATTACACTGGTGGAACAGAACTTTATCCTCCCTGGTTTATGTAAACACATTGTACCGCGCCATCAAACTCAAACAGAACTTTCAGCAAATTCCAAAAGAGATAATCGACTTGACCAACGCGAGAATTTCCTTCTACAGTGACTTTAACGGCTCCCTCTACTGGTCACAGTAGCAACAAATAAAGCCTAAACTCATCCGTCATTACAGCCCATTACACCACACCTCTTCAGCACTTCCTGTGTTATAAGGATGTTACACACCCAGAAAAGATGCCCAGGAGCTGCTATCACATCCAGCAGGGCTGGACTACAATGTAAACACTTCCCGATACGGCCCTCCTGTGTTATCTACTAAAGATCAGTGACACAGTTTAACCATGCAGAGACTTGTGTTACGGCCTTATAAAAGCAGTCTTATGAGGTTTTCCTTAAACCCAATACTTTTGTTTTCCTCAGTTTTCTGGTATCCATGGTCATCAAGCAGGAGGCTCCACCCACTCCATTGATGAATTACTGGAGAATGATTCCCATTTCTGAATAAATACATTATAAGGGTGTTTCCCAAAAAGGGATACAAGTATGGACTAGTTAGGACACAGCAGGTTCAGCTCTGTAGTCCAGGCTCCTTAAGAAGAAACGATGAAGCCCCTCAGTCTACGTTTGGAACAGCTGCATTCTTGTTGACTCTCGGAGTTCGACTCGAGGCTCCAAACCTGGCATTTTACATTTTTCAAGAGATATCTACAATAACATAACATAATATAATAGAACAAATTGTCTGCAGTTGGATTAATTAAAATATTTATTATTAGTTGCAAAAGAAAATTATACATTCAACATACAGCTCTGGAAAAAAAAATAAGATTATGCTTTAAAGAACAACATTTATATTTGGAAATCAGGAGAAAAGGCAAAGCTGTTCAGTTCAATACGTACACCTACAAAAGATCATACATCAGAACCTGAACATTTTTGCAGTGCTCTCATTTTTTTCCAGAGCTGTATGTGTCTATAAAGTTGAATAAAACCATAAGAAAACGTGAGAGAACGGGTTGGGCGGTGGTCGCTTATAGCTTAACGTTGTGTGGAAGCTCCTTTAGTATCATAGACACTGATGTGTTTGAAAATCACTCTCGGAAACTTGTCCACACAAGTCCAATCGAGTCCATTCCTGGTGTATCCGTGACAAAAGCAAACATACTGAAGCATTTCCTGGTGTTTGATCTGTGCTAGACGCAAACTTTGAATTAGAGCCATTTTTCAGCCATGACTGATGACGTTTTGCAACTTCTTGAGAAAGCAAGTGCAGAAATTGAGCAATTTGCTCTGTGACACCCTAAACACCCTAAAAGCAACGAGCTGAAGAGCTGCAGCGAGCTCTTTTATCACCTTAAACACACAGCACATGCCCCTGCTTTCATAACGGATGACTGAATTTAGTTTTTTTTACTTTAGGGGAGGCTGAAGTTAGCTTGCCATTCAAAATTTTCAGTTAAAAAATGGTGTTAAATTGTACACTTTCACTTAAGTTTCACTTAAGGTGAAGCAGAAAATGAGCTTCATAGCTAAAAAAAATCCTCTGAAGGGTTAATTACTATTATATTGTAATTACTATGATATAGCATTACTACTATATTGCACATTTATAAGGCTGAACTTTTATAGTGTTTGGTTGGATGGATGGAAAAGTCTCTTTGCAGATTCTCGCAGAAAAACTGAACTGAAGTGGAATTGTAATAAAGACAAAAGCGGTCATTTTAAATACTGAGATTTTAATATTATGGATAGGGGCCGAGGCTTCTGTATAATTTTCTGTTCTCTTTGTCCTTTCCCTTAACATTGAAAAAATGATGACTAAAAAGAAATACATGAATGCTTATTAAGTAAATTAATAAAGGATTTGTGAGTTTTGCTGTGTTTTATATAAATGCATTGGTTTTTGTAACATCACAAATTCAAAAGCAAGATTTTCTTGCAGCTTGTTTTCCACAAATGGGCCACATAGGCTGGAAAGAACGAATGTATCTACTAAAAGATATCTGGTATCCATGTTTTGTCTGTGTCCAAAAAATGCATTTGAAAATCAGACTATCAGGTATAATTCTACACAAGAGAAAGAAAAAGCCGGAGGAGAGAACAGAGCTGGGGTTTTTTTTTTTCACAAGAGATTTAAAATAAGGGGAACAGGGGTGTGTGCATTTGTGAGTGAAAGAGACTAGAGAGAAGCTTACTATGTTGATTAGTGTCCGCATTGCATGTTCATGAGAGCAGATACACTCACAGGGGTCGAACCCTCCTTCTGCCATCCCTCCTGGAAGCACACACACACACACACACACACACACACACACACACACACACACACACACACAGTCTTAGACAATACAACCCCAGTCTAGAGCCTTCTCAATTACTATCTGATGAGTCTTTTCTGACAATTGAAAGCTTCCATTTTCTCCATAGTAAGGATGATTTGAAGATATCTGACTTCCTTCCTGACTTCCTGCAACTGCCATCTCAGAAAAATAAAAAAATTCACATATCAATTCAGAGATTGTATATTTTGCAAAGGTTTCTCCCATAATCAAGAAACATCAAAAATGGATTTCCCCAAAACTTTAAAACACCCTTATCTGGTCAAAAAGAGAAAATAAAAGAACTTCACTATGGAGGTGATTTATAATACATAAGAGGTTAGAGACACATTCCAAGGTTAGGAAAAATATCAAAATAAATTCAGACTGTTTTGGTAGATAAAATCACACATTTGTTTTAAGTTAATAAAAATAACAGTACATCTCTATCTCTCTCTCTCTCTCTCACACACACACACACACACACACACACACACACACACACACACACACACACACA